>JBAKBP010003342.1:0-96434 GCA_037953745.1 Lithodes maja
GTATATATACACAGTATTATTATTATTTTATTTATTTATTTATTTATTTTTTCAGGTAACCCATTGGCACTCCCCCCAATTCCACGCCTACTTCCCCACCGCCAACAGCTACCCGGCCATACTAGCCGATATGCTGAGTGCGGCTATCGGTTGTATCGGATTCACTTGGGTAAGACCGCGATATCTCTCTCTCTCTCTCTCACTCTCTCAGCCGATATACTGAGTGGGGTTATCGGCTGTATCGGATTCACTTGGGTAAGGCCTTCATCAGTGTATCTATCTATACATATGTCAAGCTGGCTGTCTAAGGGAGAATTGTATTTATTTGTTTATATTATATTATTATTATTATTATATTATTAATATTATGATTTATTTGTTTATATTATATTATTATTATAATTATATTATTATTATTATTATATTATTAATATTATGATTTATTTTTGTTCATCCCTAGAACTCCATCAAGCTTACATAGAGACTCCCAATATATATTTGTGCCTTTTTCAGTAGCAAAATTCCATGGCCAAAGGCTGGTTCCTCCCAAATTGCAGGTTCGCTATCTCTTGCCAGTAAAAACTCAACACTTTAATGGCACGAAAGGTCTTAAAGTTGACAAACTAATTGGGCAAATATCTAAAAATCTTAACACTAATGGGGCTCCATTACAACTGAGCCCTTCACCTTCACCTGGGGCTAAACATGAGGGAGAAGGGGGTCCAGAAACCCAATCCGCCCTTAACCCCCTCCTTCTTGGCCCTCAGATCGCGTCCCCCGCCTGCACGGAGCTGGAGGTGGTGATGATGGACTGGTTGGGGCAGCTACTGGGACTGCCGCAGGAGTTCCTAGCCGCATCGGGAGGCAAGGGCGGCGGTGTTATCCAGGTGAGATCGCAGTTACCCCTTCAAAGATCCTAGTACGCGTTTCTTTTCCGTTTTCAGGCTGTTAGTAGACGATTTTATTCAGATTAAGAAGTGAATATGGAAATCAGAGGGTCATTTGACATAGACTTTACCCTTACAATTCGCACAGATCCTTCCTAAACTGCATAAAATTGTTTAATACCCATATATATATATATATATTTTAGGTAATTAGTTATTAATTTTGTTTGTATTGTATTATTATTATTATTATTATTTTTTTTTTCAGGGCACAGCGAGTGAAGCTACTCTGGTGGCCTTGTTATCAGCCAAGGCCAAGAAACTGAAGGCCTTGGAGACGGACGACCCCCTTAATGTCTCCAAACTGGTGGCCTATACTTCAGGTGGGTCGATAATTGGATGGCTGAAACTATACTCTGTTTCTTTTCAACTGACGGTAAATTGCAAAGTTCACATGAAGATTTGTCAGTTATTATGATGATTTTGTCGTGAAATATGGTGTTGATTATATAAACTTGGTCTTAATATGATACAGAGACATAGTGGTTTCATATTTTCCCATTAAGTATCGAGTAATTAGCTGTGAAGGGATTCAATTTACCGTCAGATGAAATGAAACAGAGTCTAGTTGGCTGAAACTATATCCTGTTCATTATAGCTAGGCCAACATTTGTAACCCTTAACCCCTGTAACTCAAAATGGGCCAGAGCAAATGAGATGCAAATTTTCACACCTATTCCCTGGCTGACTTCTCCCAAATGGTGATACTATTAGCTCGACTACTCCAGTCGTGTTTGAGTTGTAGAGGTTAGGGGTTGCGATATCTGGCCTACCTATAATGAATGGACTATAGTACCAGGGCAGGTCAGGTCAGGTGAAGGTATGGAGGGATAAGCCTTTACAACGGCACCTCGTATATGCTTTTCAAAACTATTATATTTAACATATAAAATGTCCCTTTGGAGTTACGGGTTTGATTTGAGATTGCTTCCTTCTTTCCTATGATTAACCCCTTCTGTACCGGCCACGTCTTTTGTATTATATTCTAGCTATATTCAGACGATTTTTTGCAGTTTAAGAAGGATCTGTGGTAGTCAAAAGGGTTAAGTGAGATAAGTCGAAGCTTGTTAATTGCTGGAGGCCCGTTTGAAATTGAATAAAATCGTATAATAGTAGCCAGAATAAAGTTAAAAAGACGTCACCGGTACAGAAGGGGTTAACCCGTTCAGTACTGGTGATGTCCTTTTTCATCATATTCCGGCAACTATTAACCCGGTAACCGCGAGCTGTATGTAGTGACATCAAACCAGGACAGCCGCCCTGTTCACCTTAGTCTCTCCCCCACTCCTCGTGCAAGAAGCCTGCTAGCACGAACAGTACCAACCCCTCGCCCCCGTTCTAACCACTCCTCTCCCCGACCTGTACGTAGAGTCCCGCCACCACAGGTTTCCGGATTTACAAGTGAGGAACGGTGCACGGCCAACGCAGAAAAGGTCTCATCTACCAGTCACAATGTCAAACAGATTTGAGATATTGGTAGAGATGGAAGACGAACCAGAAGAGACCAGGCTCGTTGGGGATTCCATCCTACGAGGACAGGTCGAAGAGTTCTGCGACAGAGTCCCAATTCAACGAAAAAGATTTTGCATCCCAGGAGCTGGACTGGACGACATTGTGGAAGCCTTCGAAGATACCACAAAGGATGCAAATGAAAATACCCTTTTTGTCATCCATGCTGGTTCAAATGACGTCATGCGCACCAGATCCGAAGAGTTGATGGAGAAATATCGCAAGATGATCCAGCACTACAAAAACAAGTCAAGGAATATCATCATCTCAGGCATTCTCCCCAAGATCGACGCACCTGACAAATTCTACGACAAGGCCTTCAGCACAAATAGCCGACTAAAACATTTGTGTCTGAGGGAAGAAGTTGAATTCATCAACCTCTGGGACAACTTCTATAACCAGCCTACTCTGTTCCGCAAGGATGGCACTCATCTAAACCCTGTGGGTTCAGCATGCATGGGTCGTCTCCTACACGAAGCAGTCCGCAGCCATGGATCAAAAAACGCCATCCGAGAAGAAGCAGCAGTGACATAAATCATCCAACGCCAAGAAAAACACAGAGGCAACCGAGGACCACCAGCGATAAGGACCGGAGACAGCGAGGACCGAGGACAGCCATGAACATAAATGTAGATCCGACAAGAACCAAAAATATTATTAAAGCGCGTTCCGTGAGTTCTAAAATAACAAATTTAAAGGTTTTCTATGCAAACGCTCGTAGCATACGCAATAAATTTTCAGATTTAGAGGAGCTAGTGTTTACAGAAAATTATGATGTGATTGGCATAACAGAATCTTGGCTCAATACAGAAGATAGAGACTTTTTAGCAGAGTATTCACTTCCCGGTTATGTAATGTTTGAGAAAAGCCGAATAAATCGAAATGGAGGTGGCGTTTTACTTTATATCAAAGAAAGTCTTAACCCTACCCTCTTGTCAAAACCTCAAATTGTGAACGTCGACGCATCTTTTGTGCTAATAAAGAATAATAAAGGTACCAAAATAATACTTGCATTAATATACAGACCTCCAGCTCAATCAGTGCAAACTGACCGAGAAATTTACGAACAAATTGCAGATGTAAGTAACTCACAAGATACCGTAATTTTTGGTGACTTTAATTTACCTGTGACCAAGTGGGGCGATACTCTTACTTCACACTCCGGACATGACTTGTATACGAACTTGCAAGAGAGTTCGCTTTATCAATTTGTTGGAACGCCGACCCGTGGTAATAACGTTCTTGACATTGTACTTGCAACAAAAGAAGAATTAATAGAGAATTTGAATGTTGGTGATGAATTCAGTAACAGCGACCATCATACGATAACTTTCACTTTAAACTTTACTAGTAACGAACCAAATAGTAGCATCGAAAAAGTCCCTAATTTCAAGAAAGCAAACTTTCCTAAACTTAGAGCTATGTTTAAAGAAACTGACTGGAGCTTTTTAATTCACAATAACGACATAAATACATCTTGGAAGTTATTCGAAGCCACTTACCTAAAAGCAGTGCAAGACTGCATACCATCGAAAACTCGGCGTCCAGGCCATAATAATAAGCCCAAATGGTGGAATAAAGATATTTCAAACTGCCTGCTTGCTAAAAAAATTGCTAATGATAGATTAAAATCCTCACAAAATGACGAAGAACGGCTGAAATTTGTAGAGCTACGACGCAAAGCCAAAAAGTTAATTAAGCAAAGTAAAAAGACCTTAGAGTTACATATTGCGAATCAAAGTAAAACAAACCCGAAAGAATTCTATAGTTATATCAGAAAGAAAAAAGTAGTTACTTCAACTGTTGGACCGTTAGTCGATGAAAATGGAGAATACACCAAAGACGAAGAACAAATGAGTAATGCCCTCAATACCTTCTTTGCATCAGTTTTTACAACAGAAGACCTCGGTGATATCCCTACACCATCGCCGATTCAGATTGATAATTCAGATGTTTTAAGCAATATCACCGTTACAGAGAGAGAAGTATTGAATTGTTTAGATAAACTCAAGGTAAATAAAACGCCTGGACCTGATACAATCTCGCCTAGAGTTCTAAAGGAAGCTAAGGATGAGCTCTCTAAACCACTGACATTACTATTCAATAAATCCTTGCAGTCTGGAACTATGCCCGATCAGTGGAAGCTAGCCAACGTAACACCGATATTCAAAAAAGGCAGCAAATCCCTATCCAGTAACTATCGTCCAATTAGCTTAACCTCAGTTGTATGTAAAATGCTAGAAACGGTCATAAGAGACAGACTCGTAAATCACTTAGAGGAAAATAACATACTTAAAGATACTCAACACGGCTTTCGTAAAAAACGTTCCTGTTTAACAAACCTCTTAGACTTCTTCCACGATATCCTCAACCTCTACGATGAGAGTAAAGCTGTAGATATTATATACCTTGATTTTCAAAAGGCCTTTGACAAAGTTCCCCACAAACGTTTACTGCTAAAACTAAAAGCGCATGGAATACAAGACGGTGTGTTGAAATGGATAGAAAATTGGCTCAGCGACAGAAAGCAAAGAGTAGTCATAAACGGTAAGGCATCAAAATGGACCAATGTAAGTAGCGGGGTACCCCAGGGATCGGTACTAGGACCAATTCTCTTTCTAATTTACATCAACGACATAGATGAGGGTCTCACCTGTACAATCTCAAAATTTGCTGACGATACAAAAATTGCAAATAGCGTACTCTCAAAAGAACAAGTTGACGATATGCAACACAATCTAGATAAATTGTCATGTTGGGCCCAAATTTGGCAAATGAGTTTCAATGCGGATAAATGTAAAGTACTACATATCGGATACCTAAATGAGAAAGCAAACTATTCGATGAATGGCACTCAGCTTAAGAATGTAAACAGAGAAACCGATCTGGGAGTAACAATATCGAGTAACCTAAAACCGAGTCAACAATGTTCAGAAGTTGTTAAGAAGGCAAACAAAATAATTGGCTTTATAGGCAGGTCATTTGAGCATAAATCCAAAGAAGTTATCCTAACCCTTTACAATTCCTTAGTCCGCCCTCTTCTGGAATACTGCGTTCAATCCTGGTGCCCTTATTACCAAAAAGATATAAACAAGCTAGAACGAGTTCAACGTAGAGTTACCAAAATAATACCTAGCCTAAAGAACAAACCATACGAAGAGCGTCTTAGAGAATTAAATCTATTTCCTTGAACCCAGCGCAGATTAAGAGGCGACTTAATTCAAGTGTTCAAAATCATCAAAGGCATCGACAATATGAACTGTAGTAAGTACTTCACTATCGACCAATCTAATTACACGCGGGGAAACGGTTGCAAAATTATTGGTAAATCTTTTAACTCGCACGAATCTAAGAATTTCTTCTTCAATCGAGTTGTCAACTTGTGGAATGGGCTTCCCCGAAACGTTATAGACTGCATCACCGTTGATTCATTTAAACTCCGCCTAGACAAATATCTCGCATCAAACCCGCGACTGACTGCGTTTGTAAATTAATAACTTTATTTTATCCCCCCCTCAGTTACTAACCCATATGTCCCCTACTAACTTCCTAATCCTGCCACGGACATTAGTTCCAGGGCAGTAATTCCCTTTCCAATGTTCCCTTACCCACTCTAAACCACTGTTTGGACACTTGATCCTCAGTGTTTTGGAGGACAAGCAACCTAGAAGGGTCACTGGATCTGTTGTTGCTTGATTTCCTTTGTACTCCTTTGTACTCCTTTGTACCCTACTACTGGGCGGCCATATAAGGCTTCATTCCCGCCTAAAATCGCCATTTTACGATAAATATCATTATTACTTATTCATATGCTCCTATTTTACGTTTATTATGAAGATAATAACATGTAACAGCAATAAAACAAGTGGGAATAGTGTTTGGAGGGTGAAAATCGCGAATTGTTGTCAACCGTTCATTCATGAAATGTGAGGCGGACGCGACGTACAACCTCCCTCTCCCAAGCCTAGAGGCAGACTGAGTCTTTCTCTCACACCACGCACTCGGTAGGCACGCGACCACGCCTTAGAACCGGATTGGAGATGTTGGCACAGTAAATAAACCGATAAACAAGGGAATAAGAGGACAAATAGGTGATAATTGAAGGGGGGGGGGGGGAGGAGGTGGTTTTGACACATATGGAGTGCAAAGGAGTACAAAGGAAATCAAGCAACAACAGATCTAGTGACCCTTCTAGGCTGCTTGTCCTCCAAAACACTGAGGATCAAGTGTCCAAACAGTGGTTTAGAGTGGGTAAGGGAACATTGGAAAGGGAACTACTGCCCTGCCACTAACGTGGCAGGACTAGGAAGTTAGTAGGGGACATATGGGTTAGTAACTGAGGGGAGGATAAAATAAAGTTATTCATTTACAAACGCAGTCAGTCGCGGGTTTGATGCGAGATATTTGTCTAGGCGGAATTTAAATGAATCAACGGTGCTGCAGTCTATAACGTCTCGGGGAAGCCCATTCCACAAGTTGACAACTCGATTGAAGAAGAAATTCTTAGATTCGTGTGAGTTAAAAGATTTACCAATAATTTTGCAACCGTTTCCCCGCGTGTAATTAGATTGGTTGATAGTGAAGTACTTACTACAGTTCATATTGTCGATGCCTTTGATGATTTTGAACACTTGAATTAAGTCACCTCTTAATCTGCGCTGGGTTAAAGGAAATAGATTTAATTCTCTAAGACGCTCTTCGTATGGTTTGTTCTTTAGGCTAGGTATCATTTTGGTAACTCTACGTTGAACTCGTTCTAGCTTGTTTATGTCTTTTTGGTAATAAGGGCACCAGCATTGAACGCAGTATTCCAGAAGAGGGCGGACTAAGGAATTGTAAAGGGTTAGGATTACGTCTTTGGATTTATGCTCAAATGGTCTGCCTATAAAGCCAATTATTTTGTTTGCCTTCTTAACAACATCTGAACATTGTTGACTCGGTTTTAGGTTACTCGATATTGTTACTCCCAGATCGGTTTCTCTGTTTACATTCTTAAGTTGAGTGCCATTCATCGAATAGTTTGCTTTCTCATTTAGGTATCCGATATGTAGTACTTTACATTTATCCGCATTGAAACTAATTTGCCAAATTTGGGCCCAATGTGACAATTTATCTAGATTGTGTTGCATATCGTCAACTTGATCTTTTGAGAGTACGCTATTTGCAATTTTTGTATCGTCAGCAAATTTTGAGATTGTACAGGTGAGACCCTCATCTATGTCGTTGATGTAAATTAGAAAGAGAATTGGTCCTAGTACCGATCCCTGGGGTACCCCGCTACTTACATTGGTCCATTTAGATGCCTTACCGTTTATGACTACTCTTTGCTTTCTGTCGCTGAGCCAATTTTCTATCCATTTCAACACACCGTCTTGTATTCCATGCGCTTTTAGTTTTAGCAGTAAACGTTTGTGGGGAACTTTGTCAAAGGCCTTTTGAAAATCAAGGTATATAATATCTACAGCTTTACTCTCATCGTAGAGGTTGAGGATATCGTGGAAGAAGTCTAAGAGGTTTGTTAAACAGGAACGTTTTTTACGAAAGCCGTGTTGAGTATCTTTAAGTATGTTATTTTCCTCTAAGTGATTTACGAGTCTGTCTCTTATGACCGTTTCTAGCATTTTACATACAACTGAGGTTAAGCTAATTGGACGATAGTTACTGGGTAGGGATTTGCTGCCTTTTTTGAATATCGGTGTTACGTTGGCTATCTTCCACTGATCAGGCATAGTTCCAGACTGCAAGGATTTATTGAATAGTAATGTCAGTGGTTTAGAGAGCTCATCCTTAGCTTCCTTTAGAACTCTAGGCGAGATTATATCAGGTCCAGGCATTTTATTTACCTTGAGTTTATCTAAACAATTCAATACTTCTCTCTCTGTAACGGTGATATTGCTTAGAACATCTGAATTATCAATCTGAATCGGCGATGGTGTAGGGATATCACTGAGGTCTTCTGTTGTAAAAACTATTATGTTAGGTATTAGGTATTATGTTGATTGATTTTTACTCTCATATCTCTACCTGGATATAGCTAATTTGACTTAATATTTTACTTGTGGTTAGTGCGAGTGTTACTCAGTTACTTGTTCTCAAGGGGAATCCACGCAATGCGAGCTAAGCTCATTATTATTGCGCCTCCTTAACTGGGAATGTATTGCGTGAAATGCATGTTAAGTGTTTTATGTACTGTTGGAATGGCTGTGGATGTGTGTGTAGTCTGTATTTTAGCCAATTGGCGACATCAGAAACGAAGGCTTAGGGTGGATCTGTATGGTACCATTCTCACTATAGACGGTACCGTCTCGCCCGAAGGCTTAGGTAGCCATCAGCTTAGGTGAACCATATGATACCCATCTCGCCTTGTACCATTTTTGCCAACCCCAGATGGGACGTTACAACGTCGTCCACTTATTCCAGGTACCTATTTACAGCTAGGTGAACTGAGGCTAACACATGAAAGGAGAAGAAAAGAAAGTGTGTGTGTGTGGGTGGGTGGGGTGGGTGGGAGCGAGCAGGAGGTGGCGTGTGTGTGGAGGCAGGGGAGGGAGGGAAAGGAAGAGGGGAGGAGGGGGAAGGGGTAGAGTGGGAGGGGGAGAGGAGGAATTCATAAAATTTCACCCGCAACCATGAGTTAGGTAAGGGTGTGACATTGGGTGAGAAATGTGGTGGGGGCGAATCGTGAGAAGTGTCTGGGGGGGGGGGGGGGGAAGGAGGGAATCGTGGGTGTGTGGAGGCAGGGAGAGTTGGAGAGGAGGGGGCAGGGAGGGGAGAGAGAAGAGGGGACGGGGAGGGCACTAGCTTTACTTACAGGGGTACAATCACATGCCTGAGTTAGGTAAAGGGGAAAATGGGTAAGACCTGTGGGGGCGAACCGTGTGTATGTGGGGGGAGGGAGGAGTACAAAGGAGTACAATGGAGGAGTGATAGGAGGGATGGAGGGGAATTTTCTCACTTAATCACCTATTCTTTTGTTTTAAGTGCTACTGGGGCCTTTTAAAAGTCTTTTTTTAGGCCTTGCCTCTTAAGAGGATCGTTGCTTTTGCCCACCATAACCTCTTTTAGAGTGTTCTCGCCATTCCCGGGTTAAACAATTTTTTAAAGCTAATGAATGACCTCTAACAATCATAAGACTTCAAACTATCTCAACCAGCCGTTTTAACTACCACAGATCCTTCTTTAGCTGCATAGTATGGCCTAATCATAGTTAGAATAAAATATAGCGCACATCGCTGGTACTCAAAGGGTTACCCCATTCAGTACCGGTGACGTCCTTTCCATCATATTCTGGCATCTAATAGACGATATTACTCAGATTAGGAAGGATATGAGGTAGCTAAAAGGAGCAATTGAGATAGTCTGTCGCCTTTTAATGATTCGAGTTCCTTCCTAAGCTGAATACAATCCTCTAATAGATCGTCACTGGTACTGAACGAGTTAATGCCCTTGGTTAACTATAGTCTATTTTTTTCCAGCTTAGGGTAAATTGCCATGTTACTATCTTGGTTACTCAGCTAGAACGTAGATTTTGTAGCAAAATATGTTGTTACTTATTATTAAAACTTGGCATTAATACAACACAGAGACATAGTAGTTTCATATTTTTGTCCATTAAGTATCGAGAAATCAGCTGCTAAGGGATTCAATTTACCATCAGCTGGCAGAAAGTAAACTATAACAAAAAACACGTCTGTCTGTACATCATCAGTTGAAAGAGGCTGGGGGTAATAACACAGATGCAAGCCAATGATTAGATAACTTATATTTATAGATAGAAGATATTATGATACGGTCTTATGAAAATTATACTCTTATGTCTAATACCAATCTCTCTCTCTCTCTCTCGCGCTCGCGCTCGCTCTCTCTTGCTCTCTCTCTCACCACTAACCACCCCTCCCCCTTCGTCCTCCACCCACAGATCAGGCCCACTCCTCTGTTGAACGAGCCGGTATGTTATCGGGCGTTAAGCTGCGACAGATCGTCTCGGATACCCAGCTAGCGATGCGGGGACCTGCTCTGCGCAAGGCCATCATGGACGACGTGCAGGAAGGCCTCATCCCGTTTTTTGTGAGTGGGTTATATTCGTTAAGGGGAGAAGTTTGTTTGTTTATTTATTGTATTCTTTGTGAGTGTTCTTTAGCCGTTAAGGGGAGTTTTTAGTTGATTTGTTTGTTTATGTATGTATTTATGTATGCTTTGTTAGTGTTCTTTAGACGTTAAGGGGAGATTTTTATTTGTTCATTTATATATATACAGTATATATATTTTAGTTTCTTCCCCAGACCTCCATCAAGTTTACAAAAAAAAAAAAAAAAAAAAAATCATAACACTGTGTGACGTCTGAGATGACAAGACGGTGAATGTAGGATAGGGAAGCCAAACTGCACCAAACTATACTGGCCGATAACCAAAGCGCCGCTAGTTTGAGAAGTTAGACTAGCGTACAACCGGGTGCAATACACGCCATGTGGAATAACATTGTCTAACTTTATCATGTCCAACAATTGAATCTACTGGCTATGCAAATCCTAGTGTATATATGTAAATATCTCTCTCTCTCTCTCCCCCCTCTAAGTTAGTAGGTCACACAGAAACACCCACCCCCGCTTCAGCCCCATTGATTTTTGAGCCTGTTGCCAGATTTGTAGGTCTATATTCTGGTTACCATTAGACGATTTTGCAAAATGTAATGGATAATGAAAAAGTATATATATATACTGTATATATATATATATATATATATAATATATATATATCAACTCTTTAAAACAAATCCCTGGAGACACTTCCCTTCGAGATAAATGTGTACATTCTTTTGGTAGGATAATGTCCTTACCAATGGCCGGGACATACTAATAACAATACTAACAGCATCACACTTTTGGTAGGATAATGTCCTTACCAATGGCCGGGACATACTAATAACAATAATAACAGCATCACACTTTTGGTAGGATAATGTCCTTACCAATGGCCGGGACATACTAATAACAATACTAACAGCATCACACTTTTGGTAGGCTAATGTCCTTACCAATGGCCGGGACATACTAATAACAATAATAACAGCATCACACTTTTGGTAGGATAATGTCCTTACCAATGGCCGGGACATACTAATAACAATACTAACAGCATCACACTTTAGGTAGGCTAATGTCCTTACCAATGGCCGGGACATACTAATAACAATAATAACAGCATCACACTTTTGGTAGGATAATGTCCTTACCAATGGCCGGGACATACTAATAACAATAATAACAGCATCACACTTTTGGTAGGATAATGTCCTTACCAATGGCCGGGACATACTAATAACAATACTAACAGCATCACACTTTTGGTAGGCTAATGTCCTTACCAATGGCCGGGACATACTAATAACAATAATAACAGCATCACACTTTTGGTAGGATAATGTCCTTACCAATGGCCGGGACATACTAATAACAATACTAACAGCATCACACTTTTGGTAGGATAATGTCCTTACCAATGGCCGGGACATACTAATAAGAATACTAACAGCATCACACTGTTTTATTATAACTTGATTGTAAGAATGTTACTGGATAATAACTGATACTAAAAGATACCCATTATTCCCGTTCTCAACATAAACCCTTCATTACAAACCCCAATGTACTTGAATATATTAATGAAAGCATATGATCCTCCCGGGATTCGAACTAGGGACACCACACCCAGAACATAAGCACCTAAGCCATTACACTACCAACACAGTTAAAGGTTGAGCACACGATCACGATTAATATCCATTTTCGAATTCTGGATATCAATCTAATCATTAACCCCTTCCATACCGGCTACGTATTTTTTTTTTTGTCAGCTATATTTAGACCATTTGTTGAAGCTTAGGAAGGATATGTGGTAGCTAAAAGGAATAATTTAGATAGTTTTTAGACACTTAATTGGTAGACGCACTTCCAAAGCTGAATACAATTGTCTAAATGTAGCTGAAATCAAATAAAAAATACGTCGCCGGTAAAGAAGGGGTTAACTCAGACCCAACTGCATTATGGAAAGCGTAATGTTTTAATGAGAGGAAAGAACAATGAATGGGGCCAAGATCACTAAGGACCGGCCTCGCTAGACCTGATACTAAACGCTAACCATTCTTCCAGGTGGTGGGCACAGTCGGAGCCACTCCCGCCTGTTCCTTCGACAATATTCGGGAGATCGGTGAGGTGGCTAAGGAGTTCAACCTCTGGCACCACGTGGATGCTGCCTATGCTGGTAAGTCAAGGTCATAGGCTGCAACACTCACGTAAAGGGAGGTTTTAACTTTTTGTCAGGCTCCCTTCTCCCTCATGTTTAACCTCATTAGTTTTGACATTTTGAGATGTTTTCCCTATTAATTTGTCGATTTAAATATCTTTCGTCACATTTCTGTCAATTTTAAGAATGTTCGTGCCATTTAGCTGGCGAGCGATAGCGAGCCTGTAATGTAGGTAATCAACCTGGACATTTTTCTACAGAAAATTGTACACATTTATCTTGTGGGTACTTTTGTAAGCTTGAGAGAACTAAAAACCTCCCCGTAACTGGATTTTTTGTTTATATGATTGTTATTTAATTTCGTCCTTAGACGTACAGTACATCAAGTTTAAAAGAAAAAAAAAATCATGATAAATTCGTACATTGCTCGGCTCCTCCTAAATTGCAGGCTCGCTATCGCTCGCCAGGGAAAAAATCGACACATAATTGGCACAAACGGTCTTAAAATTGACACAGAAATGGGGAGAAATGTCTTCAGATCGGGGAGGTGGCTAAGGAGTTCCACCTCTGGCACCACGTGGATGCTGCCTATGCTGGTAAGGCAAGGTCATAGGCTGCAACACTCGCGTAAATGGGCTGTTCTGGACTCCCTTCTCCCTCATGTTTAGCCTCATTAGTTTTGACATTTTGAGATGTTTGCCCTATTAGTTTGGCAATTTTAAGATGTTTCGTCCCATTTCTGTTAATTTTAAGACCTTTCATGCCATTTAGATGTCAATTATTTTCTGGCGAGCGATAGCGAGCCTGTTATTAAGGAAGAAACGTCCTTCAGCCGGGACATTTTTCTACCGAAAAATGTACACATTTATCTTGAAGGGGGGTCTTGTGGGTTCTTTTAATAGCTTGATGGAGGTCTAGGGAGCAAACTAAAAACCTCCCCTTAATGGAAGATTTTTTTTCTTTTACTTTTATTTAGTTTCGTCCTTAGACCTACATCAAGTTTAATTAAAAAAAAAAAAAAAAAAAAAAAAAAAAAAAAAAAAAAAAATTAGTTCGTACATTTCGGCTCCTAAACTGCAGGCTCGCTATCGCTCGCCAGGAAAAGTTCGACACCTAAATGCCATAAAAGGTCTTATAATTGACAAAGAAATGGGGCGAAAGGTCTTAAAATCGAGGTGGCTAAAAGGTTCAACTTTTGACACCATATGGACGCTGCCTATACTGATAAGTTAGATGTAAAGTTTCCCACACATATTCTGTTCCTCAGTATCCCGGTATATTTGTAATTTTGGCAGAGCCGCACACACCTCAACCCTCCTCCCTCACTCCACCTCCTACCATCCAGGAGGTGGAGTGAGGGAGGGGGGTTGGGGAGGTGGAGTGAGGGAGGGGGTTGGTGAGGTGGAGAGAAGGTAGGGGGTTGAGGAGGGGGCAGGTTGGTACGGCATTTCCAAAATTACGAATATACTGGGATATCGAGGAACGGAATATGTGCGGGGAATCTGTACCAGCCACAAGTTAATATATAGCAACATCTGTACCAGCCACAAGTTCATATATAGCAACATCTGTACCAGCCACAAGTTCATATATAGCAACATCTGTACCAGCCACAAGTTCATATATAGCAACATCTGTACCAGCCACAAGTTCATATATAGCAACATCTGTACCAGCCACAAGTTCATATATAGCAACATCTGTACCAGCCACAAGTTCATATATAGCAACATCTGTACCAGCCACAAGTTCATATATAGCAACATCTGTACCAGCCACAAGTTAATATATAGCAACATCTGTACCAGCCACAAGTTAATATATAGCAACATCTGTACCAGCCACAAGTTAATATATAGCAACATCTGTACCAGCCACAAGTTCATATATAGCAACAGCGACTTTATGGGATTTTAGTTTAGTTTTAGTTTCCTCGGACCCCCATCAAGTTTAAAATTAAATTACCCCATTTCTTGGTCAATTAAATCAATATTATCAGATAAATCAATATTATCTGGCATTTGCTTCTCCCCCAGGGTCCTCTTTGGTGTGTGAGGAATACCGGTATCTGGTGGACGGCTTGGAGTTGGCCCAGAGCTTCAACTTCAACCCTCACAAATGGCTCCTCATCAACTTCGACTGTTCGGCTATGTGGTACGAACAGTTGGGGTAGTTTTTGTTATGGTATAGTTTGTTATGGTTTTCTTGTAATTCATTCTGGCTAACATTAAACGATGATAACTTAAATCCTCACAAATGGTTCCTCATCAACTTCAACTGCTTGGCTATGTGTTAGGGATTTGTTTGTATTATTTTTTGTTATTTTTATATACTTGTGAGATATTCTACATATATATGATGCTTCTATGCTTTTAGGGGCCCCCCCGTTCTTAAGTTCTTCACATTTATCCTGCATTGCAAAGCCCAATACAATTGAATAAATTAATGAAAGCATTTGGTCCTCCCTGGATTCGAACTCGGGACACCACAGCCAGAACATATGCATCATCAGCACAGTTATATAATAAATATAATCAGTCCATCCTGAGATGCATGGGGTTTACCGTATATATCCCTTGTAGTGTACTCTGAAACATGGGTCCTACGACTTGGTGTGGAATTAACCTTCCCCAAGTAGGATATCCCTCCTCCTCTATATATGGGAAGAGGTTGGTAAGCTTTTATCATGCTGTGGCCGAGTGGGTTAAAGCATGGAATGTCTTTCTGATTGACTGCGATTTGAATCCTGGCTTAGGTCTGTATATATTTATACAGTATATATATATATATGAACAGGTTGAAATTCCTTTTAGCCCAAACTTCGCTGGTGGTCACTAACCCTTTCATTTCCTTAGGTTCAAAGATGCTAACGAGGTGGTGGACGCCTTCAATGTTGACCCTCTCTACCTCAAGCACGACAAACAGGGACAACAGCCGGACTATAGGGTCAGTCAAGGAGGAGGGATGGAGTAATGGACTGTTTATCTTTTGGCGTACCTATCACACTTTGTTACACACTTTGTTTTATTTAGCTGAAGCGTTATTTCCACATAGTTCTTTTGTCTTTATATTGTGTCGTCCCTCTTGTTTTGTTTATTTTGCAAGTTTTACATTATAACATATTATATTCTGGTTGTTAAAAACTCAAAATAGGTGTCATGCACGGGCCCTAATAGCCTTTCTCAATTAACCCTCTAACTTCCACTAACTTTTTTAAAAGCATAATAAAATCGCTTCATAAAACAAAAACATCGCTTTAGTGAAAGGGTTAGTGGTTGGTGCATGGCTTGTTGAATACCATAAACTCAAATTTATGGATAAGTGGAGGTAAAACTTTCATATTAGTGCAAGAAGAATATATAAATAAATGCTAGGTGAATTGTATGGATAACTACAGCATCATTTGAAATTCCTAAACTTTTAATATTTACAGAAGAAAAGGACGTAATTGGACAAATGCTAAGCATACCCTATTTTTCAGCACTGGCAAATTCCACTTGGACGTCGGTTCCGTTCCTTGAAGATGTGGTTTGTGATGAGGATGTACGGACGGCAGGGGCTACAGGCTCACATCAGGAAACAGGTGAGATTGGCGAAGTAAGCGGAGACTGAGAAACATATATAGTTGGCGAAGTAAGCGGAGACTGAGAAACATATATAGTTGGCGAAGTAAGCGGAGACTGAGAAACATATATAGTTGACGAAGTAAGCGGAGACTGAGAAACATATATAGTTGACGAAGTAAGCGGAGACTGAGAAACATATATAGTTGACGAAGTAAGCGGAGACTGAGAAACATATAGTTGACGAAGTAAGCGGAGACTGAGAAACATATATAGTTGACGAAGTAAGCGGAGACTGAGAAACATATATAGTTGACGAAGTAAGCGGAGACTGAGAAACATATATAGTTGACGAAGTAAGCGGAGACTGAGAAACATATATAGTTGACGAAGTAAGCGGAGACTGAGAAACATATATAGTTGACGAAGTAAGCGGAGACTGAGAAACATATATAGTTGACGAAGTAAGCGGAGACTGAGAAACATATATAGTTGACGAAGTAAGCGGAGACTGAGAAACATATATAGTTGACGAAGTAAGCGGAGACTGAGAAACATATATAGTTGACGAAGTAAGCGGAGACTGAGAAACATATAGTTGACGAAGTAAGCGGAGACTGAGAAACATATATAGTTGACGAAGTAAGCGGAGACTGAGAAACATATATAGTTGACGAAGTAAGCGGAGACTGAGAAACATATATAGTTGACGAAGTAAGCGGAGACTGAGAAACATATATAGTTGACGAAGTAAGCGGAGACTGAGAAACATATATAGTTGACGAAGTAAGCGGAGACTGAGAAACATATATAGTTGACGAAGTAAGCGGAGACTGAGAAACATATATAGTTGACGAAGTAAGCGGAGACTGAGAAACATATATAGTTGACGAAGTAAGCGGAGACTGAGAAACATATATAGTTGACGAAGTAAGCGGAGACTGAGAAACATATATAGTTGACGAAGTAAGCGGAGACTGAGAAACATATATAGTTGACGAAGTAAGCGGAGACTGAGAAACATATATAGTTGACGAAGTAAGCGGAGACTGAGAAACATATATAGTTGACGAAGTAAGCGGAGACTGAGAAACATATATAGTTGACGAAGTAAGCGGAGACTGAGAAACATATATAGTTGACGAAGTAAGCGGAGACTGAGAAACATATATAGTTGACGAAGTAAGCGGAGACTGAGAAACATATATAGTTGACGAAGTAAGCGGAGACTGAGAAACATATATAGTTGACGAAGTAAGCGGAGACTGAGAAACATATATAGTTGACGAAGTAAGCGGAGACTGAGAAACATATATAGTTGACGAAGTAAGCGGAGACTGAGAAACATATATAGTTGACGAAGTAAGCGGAGACTGAGAAACATATATAGTTGACGAAGTAAGCGGAGACTGAGAAACATATATAGTTGACGAAGTAAGCGGAGACTGAGAAACATATATAGTTGACGAAGTAAGCGGAGACTGAGAAACATATATAGTTGACGAAGTAAGCGGAGACTGAGAAACATATATAGTTGACGAAGTAAGCGGAGACTGAGAAACATATATAGTTGACGAAGTAAGCGGAGACTGAGAAACATATAGTTGACGAAGTAAGCGGAGACTGAGAAACATATATAGTTGACGAAGTAAGCGGAGACTGAGAAACATATATAGTTGACGAAGTAAGCGGAGACTGAGAAACATATATAGTTGACGAAGTAAGCGGAGACTGAGAAACATATATAGTTGACGAAGTAAGCGGAGACTGAGAAACATATATAGTTGACGAAGTAAGCGGAGACTGAGAAACATATATAGTTGACGAAGTAAGCGGAGACTGAGAAACATATATAGTTGACGAAGTAAGCGGAGACTGAGAAACATATATAGTTGACGAAGTAAGCGGAGACTGAGAAACATATATAGTTGACGAAGTAAGCGGAGACTGAGAAACATATATAGTTGACGAAGTAAGCGGAGACTGAGAAACATATATAGTTGACGAAGTAAGCGGAGACTGAGAAACATATATAGTTGACGAAGTAAGCGGAGACTGAGAAACATATATAGTTGACGAAGTAAGCGGAGACTGAGAAACATATATAGTTGACGAAGTAAGAGGAGACTGAGAAACATATATAGTTGACGAAGTAAGCGGAGACTGAGAAACATATATAGTTGACGAAGTAAGCGGAGACTGAGAAACATATATAGTTGACGAAGTAAGCGGAGACTGAGAAACATATATAGTTGACGAAGTAAGCGGAGACTGAGAAACATATATAGTTGACGAAGTAAGCGGAGACTGAGAAACATATATAGTTGACGAAGTAAGCGGAGACTGAGAAACATATATAGTTGACGAAGTAAGCGGAGACTGAGAAACATATATAGTTGACGAAGTAAGCGGAGACTGAGAAACATATATAGTTGACGAAGTAAGCGGAGACTGAGAAACATATATAGTTGACGAAGTAAGCGGAGACTGAGAAACATATATAGTTGACGAAGTAAGCGGAGACTGAGAAACATATATAGTTGACGAAGTAAGCGGAGACTGAGAAACATATATAGTTGACGAAGTAAGCGGAGACTGAGAAACATATATAGTTGACGAAGTAAGCGGAGACTTGAAGACAAAGGTATAGTAGACAAAGAATACAAAGACTAAGACAAAGATATAGTAGACAAAGAATACAAAGACTGAGACAAAGGTATAGTAGACAAAGAATACAAAGACTGAGACAAAGATATAGTAGACAAAGAATACAAAGACTGAGACAAAGATATAGTAGACGAAGTAAGTGGATAGTGTGAGATAAAGATACGGTATAGTAGTTTATAAGATCAAAGAAAACAAAAAGATACATATAATCAAAGAGAAATATAGGATGTACGGATGGCAGGGGCTACAGGCTCACATCAGGAAACAGGTGAGAGGCGAAGTAAGCGGAGACTATGAGACAAAAGATACAATATATATCTATCAATATATACAGGTCTCCCTCGCTATCTGATGCCCCAATTTACGATGTTATTATAAGTTTGTATGTGTTCCTGTTTAGGTTTTGGCCGGTCCGAGAACGCATCCCCATATACCCCATTAATTTTAGGTTTTGGCTGGTCCGAGAACGCATCCCCATATACCCCATTAATTTTAGGTTTTGGCTGGTCCGAGAACGCATCCCCATATACCCCATTAATTTTAGGTTTTGGCTGGTCCGAGAACGCATCCCCATATACCCCATTAATTTTAGGATTTGCTATATGATTTTTCTATTTAAGATCGGGTTTTCAGGAACGTAACCCAATCATAAATCGAGGGAGACCTGTACAATGCTTGGCATGCAGTCTCTCTATAACCATATTTTCCCTTCCAGATAGCCCTCTCTCATCAGTTTGAAGGCTGTGTGAAGAAGGACCAACGCTTTGAGATCATCCTCCCTGTTACGCTGGGGTTGGTCTGTTTTAGATTGAAGGTAATGTAACAAACTAACTCTAATTCTAACCCACTCTCTCATTCTTAACTCTAACTCTCACGCTCTCTCTCGCTCTCTCTTTCTCTGTTTAAGATTGAAGATAAAATAGCAAACTAGCTCCCACTTTCTTAAAGACTGAAACCCCTTGTATAAGAGATGCCTTGCCTTAATTGATTAAAATCGCCTAATGTTAGACAGCACATAAGAACAAAATGGGCTTATTATACATTTCCCTTTACAGAATGAAGACAACGATACTAATGAGAAGCTGTTGAAGAATATTAACGCGGGCGGTGTGATCCATCTGGTGCCATCCAAGACCAAGGAGGTGTACTTTTTAAGGTAACACATATACACAGTTACACACACACACACACACACACACACACATATACACACAGACATAAACGCACACAGACATATACACACACATAGACATACTCACACACAAACACTTCGCCATAGAAACACACACACTGAATATGTAAATTAGTGTTAAGTTAACTTTGAAAAGTTTGAAAGAATGAAAAATCATTTGAGGAGCACTACTTTATTGACAGCATTTACAGATAGTTTGTTAAGTTACCTTAAGAAGCTATCTGTGAAACGTTGTCGATACAGTGTTCCTACGTTAATGGTGCTTCTATTCATGTATAACTAATACTGTATATAGCTGCAATATTGTCTGCCAGGAAGCTACGGCTCTATGTATTTCAGGCTTATGATCTGTTCTTGTCTGTATTAGATTTGAATAAGTTGTTGTTGTTGTTGTTCCCTAAGCTGCCTGGCCGAACAGCCCCGAGTCCCTGAGAAAGGCCATGGCCACGATCGGGCTTTCCCACAGAGCTCTCATTGAGTGTAGATTGTGTTGTTGGCGTAAGTGGTTGTGTGAAATGCAGTCTTCTATGATGTGTTTAATGGTATGGGGTGCTGTGTTACATCCCGGGCAGGCGTCGACAACGGAGTCATCCAGTCTCTTCTGATAGCTCAGGAGAGCTGGATGGTGTCCGCATCTCAGCCTTGAATAAGTTCTGCCTCTTGACGTCCTTAATTTTGCAATTGAGCTAGTCTATAACTTTTATTAAGAAGGCGGACACAGGCCATAGCGCAGTTGGCAGAGCACTCGCCTGCACGCCGAGAGGTCAAGGGTTCGAGGCTTGGGCCAGCCAGTGTGTGTTATTTGCAGTTGACAGTGCTGTGGTGGATGGTGCGGTCTAGCAATCTGTGGCAACTGTCCACTTGAGTCCCTGAAACATCAAGGCACCCACCCTAGCCCAGCTCTTGAGCAGGGAATGCATGGTGGTAAAAACCGCATCATTATAGAAAACCTGACTCCTCATATATATTTATGGTGTAGGTGACTATATTTTTTAGTTGAATCAAGGATCACTGTCCTGTGTTTATAATAATAATAATTATAATAAAACTTAACTTAACTTACCAACTCCTTGTGTTCCAGATTCGTCGTGTGTTCTCGCCTGACCGAAGCAGAAGACGTGGACAAAGCCTGGAAGGAGGTACTGAGGCAGACTGAGGCCACCCTAAACAAGTCGTAAATTACTAAAACAACAGATCTGATCCTCTCGGAAACGTTGACAGAAGGAATAAAAACGCCACATGAGGAGGAGCACTTTAACCTTGTGAGGATTATGACGCATTTAAACAGTTCATTCTGGCTATCATTAGACGATTTTATTCAGTTTAGGAAGGAATTGTGGGAGTCAAAGGGATGATTGAGATGATCTTTACCCCTTTGACTGCTAGTGGGCCTTACAAAACTGAATTAAATAGCCAAGTGATAGCCAGAACATGCTGTCAAGGCGCATCATAATCCTCAAGGGGTTAATGCTAAGCTTGGCCTGATTAAGCTATATGCAAAACGTCATTGAAGTGCTCCTCCTCATAGGGTATTTATATTCAACAAGATATCTGACGCAAATATGACACACACTATCCTGACTTTAATATTTACATTCTTTCGTTTCAATTTCAGCTATCGGTTAGTGAAATATAAGTCAGTTATACGTAACACATCCAAATCTTGTTCAAATATATTTAATTTGTTATGGGTGAATAATATGTGAGCTAATTTTCTGCCGTAACTGGTAAAGGTAATATCGTTTATTTTTATAATTTAATTTATTCCTCGTTTCATCCTTTACAACCCTGTAATCATATGGTTACCGGTACTTTGTTTGGTATACGAGTACATGCTACCCTATTAATGGTGATATATAACAACTCAACAATGTAGGCTGAAGGTAGTTAGACAAATATAATTCAGGCAAATTAATGAGGGGATTTATTTGTATTTATTTATTTTATGCATTTATCTATTTATGTATTTATTTTTGTCGCATAGACTGCTTAATGGAGTTTTAAAATGTCGTTTTGAGTTGAAATATACTGTATATTATATTGTTTCCAGTCAATGCAATGATGGCAGACATAAGAGTGCTTCCAAAAGAGGGAAATTAAGATAATAAATATATAATCTTTATTTTTCCCTGTCTATCATCTTTCAGTGACGGGAAGGATATAATATTACATGGTCATTATTATTATTATTATTTTTTTTTTTAATTTACTTTATTTTTATTTTTTTTTTCTAACTCGGCTTGTCTTATTGTATTGTTTTAAATGTTGATAAATGAATAAGTTAATGATATATTTTGATTCTCTCTCTCTCTCTCTCTATTATATATATATATATATATATATATATATATATATATATATAATTATATATCTTCACATGAATCGAGACACTGCGGACAATGACTATTATTGCTTCCATTACCATCACATTTGTCTCGGAGTCCTGGTTCATGTGATGCTTAACTCTATCTATATATCTATCTATCTATCTGTCTGTCTGTCTATCTGTCTGTCTGTCTGTCTATCTATTTATCTATCAATCTATCTAGCTACCTCTCTATCCATCTATCTATACATCCACCTTTCTATATCTCTTCACATACACCAAGAGCTCTAAGGCCAAAGACAATAATAGTGCTTCCCATATCCACTACACAAGTCTCTGGGTCTTGGTTGATGTGATACTTAACTCTATCTATCTACCAACCTCTATGTATCTATATATCAATCTATATACAGGTATACATCTACCTTTCTATATCCCAAAAACTCTAAGGCCAAAGACTATATTAGTGCTTCCCATATTCACTACAATTATTGAATGTCTTGGGTTATTTGATGTTTAACCTCTCTCACTATTTTCCTACCAATTGACCGTGGATGATAGTCTTAGTAATAGTGATAGTATAATAACAATAGTATACATCTTGATACTATTATTATTATTATCATTGCTAATCCTTTCAGTACGATGACTTACTATTTTGCTACGTGTTTTGGCTATCACTCTGCTTTATTCAGCTTAGTAAGAATCTGTGGAAGTTAGAGAATTGATGGAGATTTCTAGACATCTTCCTAAGCTTAATAGATAATGGTAGCTGCAATATGATGACAATAATGGTCATGCACAATCGGCCTAATCAGTGATGTCTCGGCACCATTATAGTTTGATCCATAATTGGTATCAGCAATATCTAAACTTGATTGTCATGCACAATCGGCCTAATCAGTGATGTCTCGGCACCATTATAGTTTGATCCATAATTGGTATCAGCAATATCTAAACTTGATTTGTTTATTTCGAGTGGGATATACAATTTACAAACCCATGCCTACACTCACCCACCTTATTCAACATCTGACAGACATTAATACACCACAGAGCGAGCCAAACGTAAGGACAGCTGAGACATGACTTATTAGCGCCACCGCACTGAAGAGGTTTAAGATAATTATTACTATTCCCATCATTCACAATCAAACCATGCATTTCAAAAGCTTCCCAAAGTGCCATAATAATCTGTGATAATCAAAGTACTAACTGTTGCAGTGCTTCAGAGAATATAGAATATTTTATATATTTCTAAGCCTTCCCTAAATATGGAAAGGTACACATCTTTGTATCCTGGTGTAATTCCACGAAATTATAGTTATATTTCACATTACAAAAATAATTATTACTTGATTTGATGTTTTTACTAATGTGTATATCTCTATTTAAGATTATTACTTGATATGATGCAGTTATACTAAAGTGTATATCTCTACATTACTTGATTTGATGCATTTGCTAAAGTGCATATCTCTATTTAAGATTATTAGTTGATTTGATGCATTTCGTAAAGTATATACTGTATCTATATTTTATATTTACAAACCAACACGCCAGGTTACAAGGATAATACCATTGGACTTGTTGCTGCTGCCTTGTGCTTCCCTAAGGCAGCAGGCAAAATTGAAATACAACAGAACAGAAGACTGTGTTTTTCTATTCCTATGAGGTTAATCTCAGGGATGGGGTATCGAGCGAGGAATAAAGAAGGCGTCTGGGCATTAGGAGTGTCAGTGAAGTGATGTGCACGAGCCGACTTGGTTGGTTTGGACACATGGAGAGAATGGATGATCAGAGCTGGGTGAAGAAATGTCGGACTGTGCGTAGGGGTAGACCTAGAATGACGTGGGATCAAGTACTCCGGTCCAATCTCAAAATAAATAACTTGACAACAGAGGCAGCCCTTGACAGGGCCGCCTGATAAGCTGCCAGTTAGGACGTGAAACTGTAACCACATTCTCTGTGGACAAAACGGTCTTTAAACTTGTATTTATGTTGGAATTTGACCCTTGGAATGTACAATGTCCGAACCTTGACCACTGAAGCAAACTTGGGTATCCTCCTCGAGGAACTGAAAAGTGTTAAATGGGATATCGTAGGTCTTAGCGAAGTTAGAAGAACAGGTGAGGCATTCATCGAATTGCCTGACAGTCACGTGTTACGTTATAAAGGAAAAGAAGAGAGGAAAGGATATGGAGTTGGATTCTTGATAAACAAACGACTAGCTGGTAATGTTGAAGATTTGTTTAGTATCAATGAGAGAGTTGCAGGAATAATTATTAAACTCAATACACGTTATAAAGTCAAAGTAATCCAACTATATGCACCAACGGCAACACATCATGAGGAAGAAATTGAATTTTTTTACGAAGATATAGAAGATGCTATGAAAAGACATAAGTACACTCATTTCACATTTATAATCGGAGATCTTAATGCCAAAGTAGGTCAGAAAAAAGTGGGTGAATCAGTTATAGGTAACTTTGGAATAGGTAACCGAAATGACAGAGGAGACACTCTAGTTGAATTTGCAGAACGAAACCAACTTAAGATCATGAATACATTTTTCCAAAAGAAAGCTAGTAGGAAATGGACATGGAAAGGTCCTAATGGAATAACCAAGAATTAAATTGACTTTATCCTTACTGACAAACCAGATATTGTGAAAGACGTAGCAGTACTGAACAAAGTGAATGTCGGAAGCGACCACAGAATGGTGAGGTGTCGAGTAGAGTTAAATCTCAAGAAAGAAAGAAATAAGCAGGTTAGAAGTACCAAACCAAACTTATGCACACTGACAGAAAGGACTGAAGAGTTTAGCATAGATATTCAGAATATATATTCGCAGTTGGCAGACTTACAGGAGACAGTAGAAGAAATAAATGAAAAATTTACTAGAATCATAACCGAAGCATCTTTATGTGTAGCAGGAAGAGCAGGCAAGAGCACTTGTAGTAATCGTTCAGAAGAAACGAAGGATCTTCTGAAGAAGAAAAGGAATATGACAATTATAACAGCCAGAGACAATATTGAAGCAGCAGCACTAACTAAGGCAATTAACAAGAAAAAGACTGAAGATAATCGAACATTTAATATTACCAAAATTGGAGAGACTCTAAGAAATGGCAGAAGTATGAAAGCAACTAAGAGAAGGCTTGGTACAGGGAAGAGTCAAATGGCCAGTCTAAGAAAGCCAAATGGTGAAGTAACTAACAACAGAGATGAAATAATCAAGGTAGCTGAAGAATTTTATAAAAAGCTATACAGCAGCGAGGACAGACTCGAAGACATTATTCCGGAGCATGTAAACATTGATGTACCAGTACCCACGGTAACAATAGGAGAAGTTAGGACAGCTTTAACCCTTTCACTGCGGGTGACGTTCTGGTACGTCCTGGCAAGTTACAGCAATTTCCAGGCTTTAAAAGCCTGTAAAAACCGTAAAAATCGAGTGTCAGTGGGCGGGAGTGTGAGGGCCCCACCTGCGTCCCTCAGAGCAGCAAGCGGCTCACTGAGGTAGACTGTCTCTCGCGCGGGTCTCTCTCTCTCTCTCACAACAGGTAGCCAAGCGAGCGAGTGCTACCAAATAGCGGGTTTCCCGCGTTTCACTGGTACCGATGCGGGTGAACCAGACCACGTACGGGGCCCGTTCTGGTCTCATTTTGAAGCTATTTTCGCCTAGTTTTCGGCAGAATACAGTTCATTTAATGCAGATGCTTGATTTATCATTCAGGAGTGCCTGAATATGCCCTAAATAGCCCAAACATAGCCGCAGCCAATGGGTTAAGAGACGCAAAGAGAGGTAAAGCAAGTGGTGACGACAATCTTACTATTGACCAAATCAAAGATGCAGGTGACATCGCACTAAACAAACTAGCCAAACTTTACACAAAATGTTTGCAATGTCGAAAGGTTCCTAAAACCTGGAAAAATGCCTCCATTATTCTCATTCACAAAAAAAGGAGATGCTAAAGACCTGAAAAACTATCGACCAATTAGCTTGCTTTCAGTTTTGTATAACCTATTCACTAAAATCGTCACCAACCGGATAGGTAGAAAACTAGATTAAAATCAGCCAAGAGAACAAGCAGGTTTCCGAAGTGGATACTCAACAGATGAATTAAAAAAAAAAATTGTGTATGGCATTTATAGATTACGAAAAGGCATTTGACTCGGTCGAAATTTCTGCTGTAATGAGAGCGATTCGAAAACAAGGAGTAGAAGAGAATTATATACAGGTTTTAGAAGACATATATAACGAGGGAACAGCAACAATAAAGCTCCACAAGGAAAGTGAGAACATACCAATTAAGAAGGGGGTAAGGCAGGGCGATACAATTTCACCAAAACTGTTCACAGCATGCTAGGAAGAAATATTTAGGAATCTTGACTGGGACAATAAGGGAATAAATGTTATCGGAGAATACCTAAACAACCTCAGATTCGTTGATGACATAGTTCTTTTCAGCAGCTCGGGGAAGAGTTACAACAAATGATGGAAGATTTGAACAGAAAAAGCCTTAAGATAGGTCTGAAAATGAATCAAAAGAAAACTAAGATTATATTTAACAACCTTGTGCAACCACAACAAATAAAGATAGAAGATGAAATGATAGAAGCAGTCGAAGAATACATATACCTAGGCCAGGTTATAAAGGCAAACCCAGATCACTCTAGAGAAATCAAGCGAAGGATAGGCATGGGATGGAGTGCATTTGGTAAACAGAGCTCCATTATGAAAAGTAAGTTACCCCTTTCATTAAAAAGGAAAGTATACAACCAATGTGTTCTCCCTGTACTAATTTATGGATCAGTAACTTGGAGTATAACAAAGTGTCTAGAACGTAAACTTAGGAGTGCCCAAAGAGAAATGGAGAGGATAATGTTATGTATAACTTGGAGAGATAAGAAGAGAACCTCTTTGATAAGAGAACACACAAAAGTAGAAGATATTCTCAGTACCATAAAGAAGAAGAAATGGTCCTGGGCAGGTCATATAAGAGATGATAACAGATGGACAACTAGAGCAACGGAATGGGAACCTGGGGATGAAGCTAGAGGAAGGGGTAGACAGAGACCTAGATGGAGGGATGAGATCCGAAAGTTTGCTGGGGTAGGATGGAACAGACTAACATCTGAACGGTTGGAGTGGGCACGTTTGGGAGAGGCCTTTGTCCTGCAGTCGACTAACGCAGGCTGATGATGATGATGATGTATGTATGTGTGTGTAGGTTAGCAAGAGAACTGGCGAATCATAACACTGTCGCCACACCTGAACCTGCACCTGCCTCCGTCTCCACGATGTTGCCTGTAGCGCCAGAGCAAGAGAGTGGTTTTACCCACAATCCTGATGTCAGTAAACAGTAGTCAAGGATACTATAAGTAGCACCAACGAACTTGACAATTATCTTGACTCCTATCCTCTCTGTAACTCAAAATGGCCTAGAGCAAACTGGTTGTAAATATCCACACCTATTTCCTGGTGGACACTTCCCAAATGGTAAAAACGTTAACCCAATTGTATTAATTAATTTCGAGTTATAAGAAGTTAAGGGTCAAGATTATTGTCAAGTTTGCTGGCGCTACCTATACCATATACGTGCATTGCTAGATCAGTGTTCCCAACGCCCTTTTGTATTGCGGTCCTCTCTACCGTCAGTACATTATGTTGCATCGGGAAGAGAAACATTGAAGCTGCAATGGTTTGCGGAAGCCCAGCACGAACAGGTGTATGAGGTAGTCCCCCTGCAGTACAAGGATAGGGATAGGAATAGGGTTACTAAATCAAGTCCGCTAGATACTAAATAAATGCCGAAAATAGCTAGAATAATGCCACAATCTCTACAGTTTGTGGCTACAATGGGTCAATTCTGCAGAATATCGCTAGAATTCATGTCGCTAGATATAAAAATGTGCCTCTAGATCTAGCGGGAAAGTAACTAAATTGGCAACACTAGATAGAAACTCCTCAATAAAGGCAGTACTGTAGTGGTAGCTAAGGGCATCAAGGGTGTAGTTAATATATTGTAGGAATCAGGGTAGAAGCTAGTCAAATTATTTGTAGGCAGTACTGTTAAGCTTGACATGTTGATTGTTGCTGATTATTACTATGACCTTGTGCAACCAGTATAAAGAAGGGTGGGCACTATAGCACTTTTACCTACCATATTTGGTTATGTAAGCAGTGGGTTGTACACAGATCAGGTACCCATTACTAATATAGAAATCGTGATAGTGTTAGAAGTTGCAGTCAATTCAATAAGTGACTCTATACAGACAGAGAGTGAACCATGAAGTAATGACCTAAACAAATTGTGAGATGTGGACAACCCAGTTACAATGCCAGGTGAGATCAATGCGGAGGCTAGAGATACTTTTGAGATGTGACGAAGCCGTATCCATGTACCCAAAGAAAGCCAATACGGTGACCGATTGCCGTGGTGCATGACAGGAGTAACTTTCCAAATAATTAGTCTTGCAATAGGTAGAGTATGTGGCCTGCAGAAGAAATATATCACACAACCGGAGTATTGTCGACAATATGCCAGTGTCATTAGATATCGGGTAGATCGCAAGTTTATCGAATCAACCGATGAGGAAATCATAACCGAATTGCCAACACATTATCTTGCACATGTCAAATGCGACAAAAAGACTACTCCTATTAGGGTCGTGTTTGATTGTTTAGCCAGGTCACCAACAACCATATGAAAGATTATTTATATACAGAACCCTCTTTAGTCCCAAACGTGGCGAAAGTGATGTTGCGGTTTCGCAGAAAGCCGTACGGATTCATAAGCAATATCGAGAAGGCATTCCTCATGTTGCAGTTGTACAAACGCAAACGGGACAGAATGCGATTCCTGTTGCCTAGGGTCCCCTTCGATTTGAACTCGCCTTGCAATATTTTTTGGTTCAAAGACGGGACGTGCTCCCAGTTCTTTTGACACTGTTTGGGACATTGTGGATATTCAAGTTATTAGGGGTATATTTGGATTTTTCACGCCGTTGCGATTCCAATGGTATATGGCTTTTTATTTTATTTTTAAATGTGCCCATGGCAGCTGTTCAAAAAATTTAGAAAACATAGACTAGGAAATAATGAATGGAATTCACCCAACTAATTATCCCCAATTACAGTGCAAGCCTCTGGATCCATTAGAATCATCACAATTATAATCGGGTCTTTAGGAAAATCGTGTTGGTATGTCACAAAATGGCTGGAAATAGAGCGATTTTGGCATTTCAAATGCTCCTGTACCCTAAGCTATGGGCCAAAATCAATTTTGCCTCATTGGCCTACCAGTGGGCTCCCCTTGGCGTAAGGATTCGAAATATATGCGTTGATTAATTGTGCCCCTTTCCAATTTGCCATAATGAAAATTAAATTTTCAAAATCATCTGGGGTCCGGGAGATGTGGGACCTGGGAATCTTACTGGGACCCCCATTATAGTCCTTGGTATCTGAGTCTTTTCCTGGGCAACCTAGATTTTTTTTTTTTTCTTCCCTCAAGGCGTTAATTTCACACCTCATACGAAATAATTAGGAATGGGTTGAAATAATAATGCAGGATATTTTTGCTTAATGTTTGAGCTGTATTTTATTCTTATATAATCTTGAACACTCAAAGTATTGAAAATAAATAATGTGTTCCTAATATGAAAAATATTTACAAAATGTTCTTAAAAATACCGTATATATTGTTTGTAATAAATGCAAACACTATCAAATACAGGATTTACAAAATATAGGATACCAATTGCACCGAAATCACTCGAATTATAGTCTAGTTCTTTTCATCTGACGGTAAATTGTCAAGTTCCCATCAAGATGTCTTAGTTTTGTAGTGAAATATGGTGCTACATGTACTTATATAAACTTGGTCTTGATATGATGCAGACACATAGTAGTTTCATATTCTAACATTATATATCGATAAATTAGCTGCTAAGGGATTCAATTTACCGTCAGCTGAAAGAAACAGAGTATGTATAGAATACCTTTGTTCCAACTCATTTTAAGGGGAGGTTTTTAGTGTGTTTCCTAGACTTCCATCAAGCTTGAAATTACACCCCCTTGACCCCCTTTCAAGATAAATTTTTAAATTTTTCGGTAGAAAAATATCCCGGCCGAAGGCCGATTCCTCTTAAATTGCAGGCTCGCTATCGCCTACCAGGACAAAATCGACACCTAAATGGGACGAAAGGTCTTAAAAGTGACATAAATTGGGTGAAAGTTCTTAAAATCGCCAAACTAATGGGGCGAACGTCTTAAAATCTCAAAAGCAATGGGGCTAAACATGAGGGAGAAAGGGGTCCAGAAAAAAATCTTCCAGGTGGAAATCTCCCCTTAAACACTTAACTAATCAAATACATATACTATCAATAATAGTATTAATAACAATGATAATAAATATATTAATAACTATCAATACTAATGAGAGCATTATATAATTAGATAATTAAGTATTAGCTACATAAATCCTTTCATATTAATGATGTAATCTTAGGGAACCATAGGCATTAATTAATTAATATCGTTGTTCCATTCAAAGTAATAATAACCAGTCAATATTGCATTATATCCCAAGATTTATGCTGTCAATATATTTTAAAAAGGTATAGAAGGTACAAAATCTAGGTAGGTATAGTTGGCCACATAAGTTCTGTTCCTCGTCGTGATCTTATGTATGAAAGTAAAATAGTATGTATGAATTGCGAGTGTGGGTTTTTTTAATTATCAGTTGACTAATCAGATGAGTTAACCACTGCACAAGACACTACTCTTTTAATACAAAGATAAACATTATATTTCTATGTACAAACTCACAGCGAGGAACAGAACATCTGTGGGCAACTGTACCTATTGCCCTCAACCGAAGAATTGATCGATTGCATTGACAAACTTGGCTTCGTCAACAAAGCCAAGTTTATCATAGTGGAAGTCATGATGTATGTGTATGTATGTATGTATATACTAAGGCACATACCCCATTGCTGGGGGTGGCCGACTTGAGACAGAGCCCGAACAGAAACCTTTTAAATTCCAATTCTTAGGGTCCGGGACCAGTTTTGTGTTCCCTCGCCTCTTTCTCTGTCTCGTTGAGTAGGAGAATTTTACAAGGGGAGGAGGATTCCTAGCCTCCTGCCCTACAATTGCTAAATTTAACTTATGTGTTCCTTTTTTGTTCTGTGGGCTAAATTTCCTTGTATTCGTTTCAAGGGGGTGTTTTTTCTAGACTCCCTTCTCCCTCATGCTTAGCCTTAATATTGAAACTAGTCATGGTCAGGAGTTGAGGATTTTTTCAAAGGGTAGTCAAACTTGAATCAATATTATCCAATTGACAAAATAAATGCAAGTGTCTGTAAATTAATCTACAGTAAGCATTTTTCTGTGTTCGAAAAATAAATAGGCTTGTACTCTTGCTTTTGTCCCGGCGCTTTTAATGGGGTACTACTCGCTTTTTCTGGACCCCCTTCTCCCTCATGTTATTAATGTTGAGGTTTTAAGACGTTCGTTCCGTTAGTTTGGCGATTTTGAGAGTTTTCGCCTAATTTTGTTTTCTTCAATATTATAACCTTTCGTGCCCTTTAGGTCTAATTTTAAAAGGAACCGGCCTTCGGCCGAGAAATTTACAAATTTATCTTGAAAGGGGGTCTAGAGGGTGTTTTTCTAAGCTTGATGGAGGTCTAGCGAGGAAATTCAAAAATAAATAAATAAATAAATATATAGTCCTAAACCCAAGCACTACCCCCTTAACATTTAACAATATATTTAACACAACGCGTATTTGGCTTGACCCTTTGAAGATTATGACGCATTTTGACCATTCATGCTGGCTATCATTGGACGATGTTATACAGGTTAGGAAGGATCTGTGGGAAATATAAGGGTAAAGACTATCTCCATTAACCCATTTGACTTCCATATACCCTCCCTAATCTGACTAAAATCGTCTAATAATAGCCAGGCAACAGAACATAAATACGTCATCGGATATTGAAAGGGTTAATTTTGATTTTCACTGAAGGTGGTGTTATTTCTGGACCCCCTTCTCTTTCATGTTTAGGACCAATTAGTTTTTTATGTTGGGTTAGTTTTTTACGCTTGATGGAGATCTAGGGAACAAAACATAAACTTCCCTTTATACTGTCGTGTCACTCTTATTTTTAAGGGGGGTGACCTACCGTTTCTCTCTTGCTCTGGCTTGTATCCATTCGGCCCCATTCAGCTTACTGTTTTAAGACGTTTATCCCCATTCAGGTGTCGATTTCTTCCTGACGAGCGATAGCGAGCCAGCATTGTATGGAGAAATCCGGCTTCGCCGGAGACATTTTTCTATCGAAAAATTTACGAAATTAGCCTGCTGTCAAAAACAGTTTAATAAATACGCTGGCTCGCTATCGCTCGCTAGGAAAAAATCAACTCCTGGATGGGGATAAACGTCTTAAAACAGTAGGCTGAATGGATATAACCCAGAGAGAGAGGGAGAGAAAACAAAAGCGAGGTGGTCCCCCTTAGAAGCCCTAGCGACCGGGAACTTGAACAGAGGCGCCTTAACAACAACAACAACAACAACAACAACCAACCAACCAACCAAAACATCGAACATTATTACCAGAACTTTTAACGTCTGGTTCAAAATTACTCGTATAAAAAAAATCTATAACCTACGTTGGATCCATTCAATTGTTGCATTAAGGGGAGACTGGCCGTTTGTTTGGTCTATTAATTCATTTATGCATAAACAAATTTAGTTTCCTCCCTAGACCTCCATCAAACTTAGAAAAACACCCCCTAGACCCCCCTTCAATATACATTTGTAAATTTTTCGGTAGAAAAATGTCCCGGCCGAAGGCCGATTCCTCTTAAAATTGCAGGCTCGCTATCACTCGCCAGGAAAAAATCGCCACCTAAATGGCACGAAAGGTCTTAAAATTGACAACGAAATGGGGCAAAAGGCGTTAAAATCGCCAAACTAATGGGCCGAACGTCTTAATATATAAAAACTAGTGGGACTAAACATTAGGCAGAAGGGGGTCCAGAAAAACGGTCTGCCTCCCCTTTATGAGAATGCTACTAGCACAAGACAATGAAATAAATCCCCCCCCCCCCCCTCCCCCCAAGACAAAAAAGTAATAGGTCTGATGAATCGTACAGTCACTCAACAAAAACTCGTGGACCCTTATGCTTTTCTGTTTCTTTGGGCCATAAGTCATAGCGGGATCGATGGCTAGAAGGAACTTGCTTTTCAATAAATAGTATATATAGTTTTGTAGTTGATGTATAGACAATTATCCATAAATTCGTTCCCGGAGATATGCTTCCTTAATTAAGGGGAGGCTGGCCGTTTGTTTGGTCTATTAATTAATTTATTCATATATTTGTTTAGTTTCCTCCCTAGACCTCCATCAAGCTTAGAAAAACACCCCATAGACCCCCCTTCAGGATAAATTTGTAATTTTTTCGGTAGAAAAAATGTCCCGGCCAAAGGCCGGTTCCTCTTAAAATTGCACAAAAAGTCTTAAAATTGACAAGAAAATGGGGCGAAAGGTGTTAATATCGCCAAACTAATGGGCCGAACGTCTTATAATCTCAAAACTAGTGGGGCTAAACATTAGGGAGAAGGGGGTCCAGATAAACGGTCTTTCTCCCCATAAATAGAAATAGGCGAGGACCATATATTTTTCTGAGTGACTGTACATCTGGCTCTCAGACGGTTTCCAAAAAAATGACAAGCTGCTCAGCAGCAGACACTGTATGTATCCATAAAATAAAAGTCGACAAACTTATTGAAAGACAGCATAGCTATAACTATATGATAATAGCACCTTAGTTAGAATATTGGCAGTACTCCTGGTATAATAATTATGTCTTAATAATGAGCAATTGTATAATAATTTTCGATGATTGTATAAATAATCCTAGGTTAATAACTGTGTTTATCACATGAACATTTGTACATTCCACATATTGATATCATTGTTTGTGTGTTATTAATAATTATGGGATCACAATTAATTGTGCATGTCCTTTAGATATTTATACCTTCTAGAATGGGAATGTAATACTAATTTGAATTAGCTCAGATACAGTATCAAAATTTAATGGAATGAGCTATCAAAACAAATTGTATCTATTGGACGAAATTAACAAGTCTTGCTATCGGAATTCAACAAATTAAACCAGGGTGCATTTAATTGTGTACAGTTCAAGAGTTCTTCAGTGAAAAATACTTACAGTAGATATAGCCTACAGCTTTGTAACCACCATATCTTATAAATAGAAAAATGCTTGATGCGTTGCATCTCTGCATCAAGTATTATGCCCAGTGATACACATAAATACAGTACGTAATACAAAAATAGCTTACACTGAGCAGCTTTGCAAACGAGATGCTTAGAATCCAAAAAAAGAACTGGCAAAGGTAACTGTTCCAGAGTTACCTTGCTATTTGAGACTAGAAAAAGGCAAAAATACCCCAACACATATTAATATAACTTTCTACGATATATTATGGTTGGGAGCAATATGTTCCAACAGCATTTACCTTGAAATACTTGAAGTGTTGCTATCTGAGTTGTCAATGAATGTTTCCTGGTCAGTGCAAGCACCATGACCTGGAGAAGCTATCTGCGAAACGTTGTCAATAAAGTGCTCTTCCTCATTTGGTGTTTATATTAAAGCACCATGAAGTTAAGTACAGGAATTGACAACCAATTTTCGTTAATGATAAACTGACCTACTTTTATCCATTCAGGTGCCTTGATGTGTTGGAAAGAGATGTAAGACGGAGGGACATGAGGACTGCGGGGAGGAGAGAAGGGATGAAGGAGAGGAAATGTAAGGTGAAGATGATGACACCGGAGAGGACAGGTGCGGTGGCGTCTGACTAGGTGAGAAAACCAGATGCAGGGACACTGGATTGGAATGAGTAGAAGAGACAGTTGGAGATGACAGTGAAATATAACTGGAAACTGAGGTGCAGCCTGATTGATAGCCCGTGCAATACGCTGACTCGGGAGACTTGAGCAGGAATTCTTTTTCTTGAGAATGCTCACTTCCTCTCATAGAATCGTAGACACTCAAACTCTCATTACCTTCAATGTAATCAGGTGCAAATCTAATTATCTGTATTTCCGAAATTGCTGGTGGATCCTTAGCATATTGAACTTGGAAATCACTTTGATCCATACTCTGTAGCTGAGAGTTTTGTGTAAACGGACCACTCTGTACTGCGCTCAGCATCTCCAGATCATGCTCAGCATACAGGCTATGTTCGTCGCTCGGCTTTTCAGGAAACAAAGTACGCTCCCTACTCAGCATGTTTTGATCATTTCTAAGATACAAATTGCAATCCTTAGGGAGCATTTGTGCCTCATTTTCAGAATACGTGTTTTGTTCTTTACTCAAACTTGGTTCTTGTTGATTCAGAATATACTGACCCAGGCGTCTAGGTCCTCCTGCGAGAACTCCGGCACCAAGGTCTCCGGCAGCCCTAGTATCGGAATGGGGTCCTCCTGTGAGGGTCGCCTGGACAGGACGTGGCACCGTAGACTGAACCGAACCACGTCCCCGGGCGCTGAGGCGGTTGGTGAGCATACTGTCTGGGGTAAAACAGTGATTACTATAGTTCATTCATTATAATCTAATTTATTTATTTCACTCCAACACCAAACAACACCCAATGAAATTAATGAGAGCATGTGATTCTAATTCCTACCGGGATTTGAACCTGGGTTACCACGTACAGATCTTAAACACTCTAACCATTACATCATCAAGACAGTTAATAATTAGACCAAAACTCTCGAACACTAATCTCTATAACTCGCAAACAACTAGAGTAATCGAGTGAATATTTCTACCATTTGGGGAGAGTCAGCCAGAGAATAGGTGTGGAAATTCACAACCCATAATTATGCTCTAGCCAATTTTTTAGTTAAAGAGGTTAGGGTACACGATTTCTGGACTGCTTATTTGGAACAGGTACAGACCATCTTTGACAAACATAAATGGTTTACACACAACAGTTTTGTCATAAATTTTCTAAAAAACATTCTAGCAACATTTCTTGGATATTTTACATTGGTTTCAGAAACTAGATTGAATATAGATACAAATACAACTTATAAGCAGTGATAATTTAATTATTCATTCAATAAATAATGTATCTATCTATCCAACTATTTATCTGTCTACCAATATGTTTTATCTATTTATTCATCCAACTATTAATCTATCTATCAACCTATGTCTATGTATGCAAATATCTAGCTAACCATGTCTATTTATCTAACTATGGTTCTATCCAATTAAGTATCTATATCTATCTATATGTCTGTCTATCCATCTCTCTCTCTCTCTCTCTCTCTCTCTCTCTCTATATATATATATATATATATATATATATATATATATATATATATATATATATATATATATATCTGTTTATGCATGCCTCTATCTATATATCTAGCTGTCCATCCATGCATCTAGCTATATATCTATCTATCTACATACTGTATATATCTATAAATCTATCTATCTATCTATCTGTCTATCCATGCCTCTATCTATATAATATATATATATATATCAATGTAGCTATCTATCTATGAATGACTGACCGCCATTACTGATCTGGTCCATATATATCCATGCCTCTATCTATCTATTATATATGTATCCATCTATGAATGACTCACCGCCATAAGTGATCTGGTCCATGGTAGAGTCTTGGGAAGCTTGTAAACACGAGGAGGGGGAGCTGGCATAGGAATCCTCAGGAGTACGGAGCTGAAAATATAATAATAATGAGGATGATACTACTACTACTAATAATATGAATGTAGCAATGCTATATTTACTCATTGGAGAAAAAAAAATTATATATATATATATATATACTGTACAGTATATGTATGTTGATGATTGTAACGTGATAGAATAAGAGTATAACCTCCTGAGGATCACTAAATGCCAGCTGTATACATTTTTGTAATTATGTGGTATTTGGCTCTATCTCGAGTCGGTCACCCCCAATAAAGAAAACAAAATTAATAAATACAAAAATATATAAAAATGGTGTATGTGCCAGAGTATATAGATAGATAGATAGATAGATGTGACATTTGGACATTATATTTAAGTTAGTGGTCTATAATAATAATAATAATAATAATAATAATAATAATAATAATAATCATCATCATCATGCTTACACCTAACAAGAGAAAATAACTATAACATTGAGCCCCGCCCACCTTTCTCTTAGCTAGGGCTTGTTCCTTGGCCGAGTGGTTCTTGACGTGTTTTCGGAGTGACGAGGGATCCGTGTACCGCTTTTTACACCCGATCACTGAACACACGTACGGTTTCTGTGGAGAGAGAGAATTATTTGGTTAGTGTTTTGTTCATTAAGGTCGTTCTGTTCCGATCATTAAACACACGTAGAGTTTCTGTGGAAAGAGAGAGGTATTGTTTGGTTAGTTTTGTTCATTAAGGTCGTTCTGTTCCGATCACTGAACACACAGGGTTTCTGTGGAGATAAATTTGTACATTTTTCGGTAGAAGGTCTTAAAATCGACAAACTAATGGGGCAAACATATTAACATCTGAAAACTAATGGGGCTATCTATACATTAGGGAGAAGGGGGCCAAAAATAAAAACCCCGCCCAATCTCCCCTTAAAAGATCGGGGGAAATCCCCCCGCGTAGTTGTAATCAGTCATAACGATCACCCTTAACCCTTTCTATACAGGCGACGTCCTTTTAACCTTTTATTCTGGCAGCTATTAGACGATATTGTATTCAGCTTAAAAGGGAACTATGCTTTTCAGAGGGTTTATTGAGATCGTATTAACCTGTGTGAATCCTAGAGGTAGATTATAAGCTAAAGAAAATTGTCTATTAACTAGAATATTGAAAGAATTACGTCATGGTGCTGAAGGGGTTAACCCCTTTAGTACCGGGGACGTCCTTTTTATTATAGGCTATTCTGGCAACTATTAGGCGATTTTATTCAGTTAAAGAAGGACCTCTAGCAAATAACATGCTTCGAACTATCTGAATTAACCCTTTTTACTTTCCCAGATTATTTTTAAGCTGCGTAAAATTTTCTAGATATAACTAGAATAAAAACAAAAAAAGATATCGTCGGTACAGAAGGGGTTAGGCTGGCGACACACGATCAAGTTCATTGGCTACATGTATCGGAGTCTTGAATCCGCTACAAATGCTCATGTTATTTTGATGGATTATACTGTTTATTCGTATATATTACATTGGACTGTTACACGATTAGTAGCTCTAAGATACAAAATACAGCATTAATGAAAGAGATAATTGTCAGATAGTAGACTCGATTTTAGCTACTTTTGGAAGATAGTAGACTCGATTTTTGCTACTACTTGACTCGGATACTGTGACTCCGATCACATCCGTTAAAGTGCTCGTGTGACACCGTTTTTGTGATTGGGAATTTAAGGGGGTGATAGCCAGCCAGCCCCCCGCGGCTTCGTAATCGGGCACATCATATTGGGGAGATTATAGACACCAATCGAGCAGGGAGACCCAGGGGAGGCCTCATACGCATGTGAAAAGGAGTTGCTGGAACTCATGTTTCATTTGTTTGGCTTCCCTCACTGTTTCTGTTTGTGTCTCACCTACACACAGTGTAATCCAACAATATCTCACAAACACCTCCTCCTATTCATTTCCACTACACTAACAAGCACACCACACTTCATTCCAATACACCCACACAATATATTTATAATATCGACTATAACTTTTTCAACTTTGGGGAGACACTTGTTGCAGGCAGCTTTGCATTTTGTCTCCTTCATACACATGGGAAAAAATATATATCCAACTAATTACAACATATCCACACCAAATATCCACATCTACTTACAGCATCCACATCCTATATCCGTCTTACTTACAACATATCCACACCAAATATCCACATCTACTTACAGCATCCACATCATATATCCGTCTTACTTACAACATATCCACACCAAATATCAGCCTACTTACAGCATATCCACTTATACTTACAGCGTCCACATGGGTCCTCTGATGTTTAGCCCTGTCTGAGGAGTTACTGAAGGCCTTGATACAGTGGGGGTAGACACAGATATAAGGCCGCTCTCCCGTATGGCTCCTTAGGTGGATCTTCAAGTTCTCTAGCCGGGAGAACGCCTTGGCGCACCCCTTGAACTGGAAAGAGGAATACAGATCATTTAGCGTTACGGGGATATAATACTGTATGTATGTATGTATGTATGTATGTATGTATGTATTCATTTAGCGTTACGGGGATATAATACTGTATGTATGTATGTATGTATGTATGTATGTATGTATGTATGTATGTATGTATGTATGTATGTATTCATTTATTATGTTTTCATTTTTTTTTTTTTTTTTTTTTTTTTTTTTACCCCCAAAGACCTTCATCAAACTTTAAAAAATACCCCCAAAATACCCTTCGAGATAAATTTGTAAATTTTTCGGTTGAAAAATCTCCCGGCCGAAGCCCAGTTCCTCCTCAATTACAGGCTCGCTATCGCTCGCCAGGAAATAAAAACGGAACCTAAATGATACGAAAGGTCTTGATATTGATAAAGAAAGGGATGAAAGGTCTTAAAATCGACAAACTGGCAAGGGTAATATAGACCATTTAGTATTATAATTAGCCCATACAGCATCGGGGTAATATAGACCATTTAGTATTATAATTAGCCCATACAGCATCGGGGTAATAATAGACCATTTAGTATTATAATTAGCCCATACAGCATCGGGGTAATATAGACCATTTAGTATTATAATTAGCCCATACAGCATCGGGGACGTTCTTCTCATTATATTCTGCCAACTATTAGATGAATTTACTCAGCTTAAAACCGACGTATACCCATTACAAGGCTACAGACTATCTCAATTGGTCATTTTAGCTACCATATGTCTTTCCTAAGCTTCATATAATCTTCTAAATGCAGCTGTGCAACCAACAAGACGTCGCCTGTACTGAAAGGGTTAAACCTATCTCGACCTAAGACCGATTTCTTCTAGGTTACAAGCTTACTATCGCTCGCCGTGAAGCGTATTATTATCGCCAAATTATTGGGTTGAACCGTTTCAAAATCTCCAAACTAATGGAGCGAAACAGCGGAGGTCCAAAAAACCAGGCCCCCCCCCCCCCTCTCTCTCTCTCTCTCTCCACCACCCACCCTTGGATCAAATATGGTTAAGTACTTATTCTACACGCCTTTAAAATACACCAATAGTTACCCTAAGAAGTTAACCCATTCAGTACTAGGGACGTCCATTGCATCATATTCTGGCAACTGTTAGACGATTTGATTGAGCTTAGGAAGGATCTATAGCCATATTACGGCTTCGAAGTATCTCAACTAAACCCTTTTAACTACCACAGATCCTTCCTAAGCTGCATAATATCGTCTAAATATAGCTAGAATACAATATAATACACGTCGCTGGTACTCAAAGGGTTAGCGAGTCCAAGAAGCTAACTTACACAACGATATATGACACAATCATGTATTTGGTTACATTGGTTTTATTTTAATGTGCCAAAGTGTGTGTGTGTGTGTGTGTGTGTGTGTGTGTGTGTGTGTGTGTGTGTGTGCTTCGTTTTTGCTATCAGTCACCATTCATACTCTCTCTCTCTCTCTCGCTCTCTCGCTATCGGAGGAGGAGGAAGTGGTGAGTGTGGAGAGAGCCTTCTGCTTTGCTGCCTTTGACTTGCACTTTGTACCAAATCCCATGTTAGAATTAAATCCGGACTGCCTAGTAGGGACCGCAAGGTCTGTGTAGTCTGTGTATCTATGTAACTATGTACTTCTCTCTCTCTCTATCTATCTATCTATCACACACACACACACACACACACACACACACACACACACACACACACACACACACACACACACACACACACACACACTCCCAGCACCACCAGAACCATATGCGACTGTCACATGATCCGGACCCAAGATTTATGAGCAGATAGAGACAACAGAGTTCATATGAGACAACACGGCTCATATTATTACCCACGCTGGCGGAAATTTAGCGGACAGGTTGCCAATAGGACGAGATGGGTTGGGTTTGAAAGGGATCTGCCGAAATTTAGCGGACAGGTTGCCAATAGGACGAGATGGGTTGGGTTTGAAAGGGATCTGCCGAAATTTAGAGGACAGGTTGCCAATAGGACGAGATGGGTTGGGTTTGAAAGGGATCTGCCGTATGTGGGCCAATCGACTCCCGGCAGACTCCCGTTTTCTTATGTTCGTATGATCATAACAAAGTTGAGTCATCGTCGTCAGCGGTATTTTTAACATTTATATAATTTGTATCTATCAATTTTATCTTTTTATTTTTGTTTATATTTTTTACCAATTAGCTTTTATATGTTTTATGTTTTATCTATATTTTGTATTATGTTATCATTAATCTTTATAATGTTTAACATTGTTAGCATTTTGATCTTCAGTATTCTCATAATTAGGAAGAGGAATGAGGGAGAAGGACTATTAATTAAAAATTCTTATTCATAAATAAATAATGATTATTAACAAATTACAGCAGTACACTGAGAAGATTGGCAGATTAGGAGCCAGCCAGCATAGCTAAGAGGTACCGCACTTGACTCGTGCGTGGAAGACCCTGGGATCGATACCCCCAGCCGGAGCACTGTTGGATTATTGACCTACGGGCACGGCTTTCCATAACCATACCCCTAGTTGCACTGGCGGACATTAGAGGTGCGGTAGACCAGTGTTACATGTACACAAGTATAGGGTAGCACCTGATCAGCATGGGTAAGTTGATTATACAGGTTATAGACTACATTAACATCCACAGCCATTCCAACAGCACTATATATTACCACGTGAATCACCACACACTATACACATTCCAACAGCACTATATATTACCACGTGAATCACCACACACTATACACATTCCAACAGCACTATATATTACCACGTGAATCACCACACACTATACACATTCCAACAGCACTATATATTACCACGTGAATCACCACACACTATACACATTCCAACAGCACTATATATTACCACGTGAATCACCACACACTATACACATTCCAACAGCACTATATATTACCACGTGAATCACCACACACTATACACATTCCAACAGCACTATATATTACCACGTGAATCACCACACACTATACACATTCCAACAGCACTATATATTACCACGTGAATCACCACACACTATACACATTCCAACAGCACTATATATTACCACGTGAATCACCACACACTATACACATTCCAACAGCACTATATATTACCACGTGAATCACCACATACTATACACATTCCAACAGCACTATATATTACCACGTGAATCACCACACACTATACACATTCCAACAGCACTATATATTACCACGTGAATCACCACACACTATACACATCAATGGCCGGTTGGGCTTAAGGGTGGTCACAGGCTTTTGTTATCTTTATCTCCTTTTCTCTCTTTCTCTGGCTTGTATCCATTTCGCCCCATTCAGCCTACTGTTTTAAGACGTTTATCCCCATCCAGGTGTCGATTTCTTCCTGGCGAGAGATAGCGAGCCAGCATTGTATGGAGAAATCCGGCTTCGCTGGAGGCATTTTTCTATCGAAAAATGTACAAATTTAGCTTGCTGTCAAAACAAAAATATATATATATGCTGGCTCGCTACCGCTCGCCAGGAAAATATGGACACCTGGATGGGGGTAAACGTCATAAAACAGTAGGCTGAATGGGGCCGAATGGATAAAAATCAAAGAGGGAGGGAGAGAAAGAGAACAAAAGCGAGGTGGGCTCCCTTAAGTGACCCTCCCCTGTAAACAGAAGCAAGTAGATAATCGAACGAATTACCTCAGTTTATGGAAGCATATGAAGGCGATTAATTCGTGGTCACTCCCTCGCGTGGATTATGCCGTCTGGCAATAGATTTTATCTAGTAACTTACAGGTACACACACACACACGTCCACACACACACACACGTCCACACGCACACATCCACACACACACACAGCCCGTAGCCTAGTAGGTAGAGCTCTCGTCTCACACACGAGGGGTCGGGGGTTCAATCCCCCGGCCGGGCGGAGACAAATTGGGCTTGTCTCCTTTCATGTGTTAGCCTCAGTTCACCTAGCTGTAAATAGGTACCTGGAATAAGTGGACGACGTTGTGACGTCCCATCTGGGGTTGGCAAAAAATGGTACAAGGCGAGATGGGTATCATATGGTTCACCTAAGCTGATGGCTACCTAAGCCTTCGGGCGAGACGGTACCGTCTATAGTGAGAATGGTACCATACAGATCCACCCTAAGTCTTCGTTTCCGATGTCGCCAATTGGCTAAATACAGACTACACACACATCCACAGCCATTCCATCAGTACATCAAACACTTAACATGCATTTCACGCAATACATTCCCAGTTAAGGAGGCGCGATAATAATGAGCTTAGCTCGCATTGCGTGGATTCCCCTTGACGAACAAGTAACTGAGTAATATCCACACTCACTCACACACACACACACACACACACACACACACACACACACACACACACACACGTCAACACACACACACACACACACACACACACACATGCACGTCTAGCAATAACCCCATTGAAAGGACACACCCAGGGCCGCAATAAAACATTAATTCCCTACTAACCCACAGACACACATTAATTCCCTCCTAACCCACAGACACACATTAAAAACAAAAAATGGTAATAAAATAGTGGAGGAGGGTGGCAGGGTCTATAGAGATGATGGTGGGTAGAGGAGGAGAGATGGAGGAAAGGTGGTGGAGGAGGAGGAAAGGTGGTGGAGGAGGAGGAAAGCTGGTGGAGGAGGAGGAAAGCTGGTGGAGGAGTAGGAAAGCTGGTGGAGGGGGAAAGCTGGTGGAGGAGGAGGAGGAAAGGTGGTGGAGGCGGAGGAGGAAAAGTGGTGGAGGAGGAGGAAAGGTGGTGGAGGAGGAGGAGGAAGAAGCACAAAAGGTGAGAGAAAATAAAGGATTAGGAGAAGAAGAAGTAAAAATTCAGGAAGAGAGAGAGAGAGAGACGTGGGGACAGCTAGAGAAAAGCAGTTGAGACAAAGCACAGCGTCTGGTATATCACATATCACGTCCCCCCCCCCCCCCCCCCACCCTCTCTCTCTCTTAGTCTGGGGGTGCTCGCTCTCCATTCATAAGTAAGCTAGCTAGCTCTCTCTCTCTCTTTCTCTCTCTGAATATCCATTTCATGTTACGAAAAATTACAATGTTATCAATGTATAATTATATTGTATAAGTATATATATATATATATACAGTATATATACTGTATATATATCATGCATGCTTCAACATATGTGCTGTAGCCTATATGCCTTTGATGTATGTATAAACAATACAGTATATTTTATGTATGCAGGATTTGAATATACTGAAGGATAATGCCTGAGAGGATAATTATTGAACCTACTGTACACTGATCCAACCTGTTACGTCCTCAACCAACGGGAGACCTTAATCCTTTGAGTACGATTGGCCAAGTAAGTCGTGTCTTCCCTGCATTATGTTTTGCTCGCTGTGTGCTGTATTAATGTCTGTCGGATGTTGAATTGGAACATGTTGGTATATCTCACTCGAAACGATGAATTTACGCTTAGCTAGTGATGTCTGTCAGATGTTGAATAGGTGTGTGAAGATAGGAACTTGTTGATATATCTCATTCGACATGATGAATTAAACCTTAGATAGTGCTGATACCAATTATTGATCGACATATACTTGGTGCCGCGTTTTAACTTATTTGGCCGACTGTACCAGCGACGTGTGTTATACTTTATTGTGGTTATTGTTTTAGACGATATCATGCAGCTTAAGAAGGATCTGTGGTAGTGAGAAGGGTTGGTTGAGATAGTATGAAGCTTTAATATTGCTAGAAATACTTCCTAAGGGGGAGGGGAGGGGCTTTCTGGACCCTCTTCTCCCTTACGTTTAGCCTCATTAGTTTTATCATTGTAATTCATTAGCCCTCATCCTATGACTTGAACTGCATCAAGTTCCGTGTATCCAGACATTGTGACTCTAACGTACCTTGAATTTGGCTCCCAGTCACTTTCAACTTTGGGGGGGGGGGGGGGAGAGACACTTGTTACAGTCAGCATTACCTTTTTCTCCTTCATACACATAGACAAATACAATTAGTTTGACGATTTTACGACCTTTCGTGCCGTTTATGTGTCGATTATTCTCTCTCTCTCTCTCTCACTCACTCACTCACACACACTCTCTCTCTCTCTCTCTCACACAGGGGCTATTTATCACAACCTAACGGTTTTTAATGGAGCTTCTAATCATTGAGTAGAAAGACCACATCACACCAGCGCTTTTTTCGGCATTTTTTTTAAGAGCAAGTGTTTTTTTATCTTATTATTTTGAACCTCTTTCACAATTCAGTAGGAAACTATACTCGGTTTCATTTCATCTGACGGTAAAGTGAATCCCTTAACAATTAGTTATGCGATAACTAACGGACAAATAAGAAACTATACTATGTCCCTGCATCGTATTTAGACCAAGTTTATATAATTAACACCATATTTCACTACAAACTCTTCAAATTAACTGTGAAATCTTGATGGGAACTTTGCAATTTACCGTCAGTTGAAAAGAAACTGACTATTGGACCACCATGGTAGAATATGTTTGGTAGTTTATATCTTACGGAACTGTTTAAGACGTTTACCCCCATCCAGGTGTCAATATTTTCCTGGTGAGCGGTAGCGAGCCAGCATATATATTTGTTTTGAGAGCAAGCTAAATCTACATTTTTCGATAGAAAAATGTCTCCGGCGAAGCCGGATTCTCCATACAATGCTGGCTCGCTATCGCTTGCCAGGAAGATATCGACACCTGGATAGGGATAAACGTCTTAAAACAGTTGGCTAAATGGGGCCGAATGGATACAAGCCAGAGAAAGAGAGAAAAGGAGATAAACATAACAAAAAACAGGTGACTCCCCTTAAAGCTGCCAGACTACAATTGCCCGTAAACATTGACGGAAAAATCGCTCGTGTGACACCGCCTTAACCCTTCCAGTACCGGTGACGTATATAGTATTTGGTTTCAGCTACGTTTAGACGATTTTATGAAGCTTAGGAAGGATATAATTATGGTAGCTTAAAGGATGGATGGAGATAGTCTGTATAGCCTTTGAAGGGGAGATTTCCACTTTTTGAGGGACTTATTTATGGAACCCTTTCTCCCTCGTGTTTAGCCACATTGCTTTGGAGATAATAAGACGTTCGCCCCATTAGTTTGGCGATTTTAAGAACTTTCGCCCCATTTCTGTCAATTTTAAGACCGTTCGTGCCATTTAGGTGTCTATTTTTCCCTGGCGAGCGATAGCGAGCCTGTATTTTAAGAAGAACCGGCCTTCGGCCGGGACATTTTTCTACCGAAACATTTACAAATGAAAGGGGATCTAGGGAGTGTAATTTTAAGCTTGACGGAGATCTAGGGAACAAACTAAATACCTCCCCTTAAGTAACTGGTAGGTGTCCTTCCTAAGCAGAATAAAATCGTCTAGTAGTTGTCAGAATATATTGAAAAAGACGTCGCCGGTACAGAAGGGGTTAATGGTTGGGTTGAGTGGAGGCAGTCGAAATACGATTAGCTCTTTTTTTTTATTGGACTTCAGCTACATTGAAACGATTTTCTACAGCTTGGGAAAGACGTATGGTAGCTAAACGGATGAATTGAGATCGTCTGTAACCTTTCTAACGGGTTAAGTTCTTCATAACCTGCAGACAATCGCCTAATAATTGCCAGAAATGAATGCAAAGGACGTCACCGTTACTGAATGGGTTAGGAGAGGTACGTGGAGAAGAGTATAGTGAGAAGAGAAAATAAAGATTGGGTAAAATGTATGCTTAATATAATGGGATGAGAGAGAAGAGAGAGTGTGTGTGTGTGAGAGAGAGAGAGTGAGTGAGAGAGTGAGAATGAAAATCTGAATTGGAATACTCTATTCCATTAAACAATCGACACAGAACCATATCAAGTCGTCACCTTAATACATACATGAGAGAGAGAGAGAGAGAGAGAGAGTGTGAGTGAGTTTCAGAGACATCTAATCGTCACTTTAATGCATACATGAGAGAGAGAGAGTGAGAGTGATTTTCAGAGACATCAAATCGTCACTTTAATACATACATGAGAGAGAGAGAAAGAGAGAGAGAGAGTGAGAATGAGCATTACCCTCACTTCATAATAACAAAAGACATCAGAGAGAGAGAGAGAGAGTGAGAATTACCTTTACTTCATAAATAACACACAAGAAAACATACTAACAAAAAAGCACTTATAAAACGGTACTCACGGTGCACTTGTTAGGTTTCTCCCCGGAATGTACCCTCATGTGAATTAGCAGCTTGTACCGGGCGTTGAAGGGTCGGTACCGTCGCTGACACGCCGCCCAGAAACAGGTGAAGTCGTCCCCCTTCCGCTGGTCGATGTGGGCCCTTTCTATGTGACGGGACAGCTGGGCGCGGGATTCCAAAACCACCCCGCAGTCTACCCATCTGGTAATAGATAGATATATTATAGATAATAGATAAATAGAAAGATTATAGATAAAATAAGTCACATAAAAGAAACTGAAAAAACTTGCCCTTATCAGACCTTACCTAATTTCGGTTTGTGGCTCCGACAGTACAACATTTTTATGAACATTTATATAAACTGTCTCTTTTAGCTTTAAGGGTTGCTGACCACTGAGCTAGAACTACTGACACTGTGTATTGTAGCTTAGTTGTATGTTTTCATTATGTTAATACTAGTTCATTTTACAGTATACTGTATGTGTTGTATTAGACACAGATAAGTTTTACTTTTACACATTGCTGTACATACCTACACCAACGAGGGCCGATATCCGGTGCCTCTTCATTATCTGGACAGCTATGTTGTTCCTCCACCTCCTCCTCGTCTATCTCCACCTTGTAGTAGTGGTTGTTATTGTGGTTGTGGCTGTTTGTGGTGGGTGTGGTAGTGGTGGACGTGACGGGATCGGCCAGGAGCGCTTGGAAAGTTAGGTCGGGTCGCGTGTTCTCCTGAGGGCACATTTGGTAGGACAGGTCGGGTTGTGTGGTCATCTCGGGGCGTGGCTGGAAGGTCAGGTCATGTCGCTGGTTCACGTCAGGTCTGGAGAGTAAGTGACCGTAGTTCCCCGGGGCGGTAGGGGCACCTGTAGAAGAAAAGCCTCCTTCCAGGCACTTGGGTGATGCTCTCAGGACCGTGTTGAAATCCCCACCCACAGTCATGGGCGAAGATGACCCCGGCCGTTTGTGTCGTCTGAGACCACTGACAGACCCCCGACCGGAGGGAAGGGGGGAATGGAGCGAAGACCCCCCTGGTGATACGCTCATCGGCGAGGCTGAGCACCGGTGGGGTAGATACACATCCAGGCTCTCTCCGGGCAGTTCCAGGAGGTCCGTGGTGGGGTGTAGGTCCCAGTCTTCCGGGGCCAGGTACAAGTCGGTGGGTAGTCCCCCGAGGGCCCCCATGGCGGCTCCCAAGGCTCCACCACAACCCCCCACACTCTCCGGGGGCTCTACACTGATGATGGGCGGGGAGAAAGTGCCGCTGGAAGAGCAAAATGTGACGCCGGTCGGAGAAAAGTTTCCTGCAGAGAGAGAGAGAGAGAGAGAGGATCACAAACTGTAAGGGGACAGTTGCTGTTTTGTTTTGGGCTATTAATTAATTTATTAATTTATCAAGCTTAGAAAAACAACCCCTAGACCCCCCTTCAAGATATATTTGTACATTTTTCGGTAGAAAAATGTCCCGGCCGGTAACTCTTAAAAAACAGAAAAACGACCCATCCTGCCTTAATATATCAATATCAACATCTATCAATATTAGATACAACAGCAATATTTACACTATCTGGTCCGACCTCTTGTCCGCTTTTATGATATCTTGTTTAATTATTATTGAAGTTTTTGCTTGCGTTTGCCATTGAATCCCTTAGCAGCTAATTTGTTCCATACTTAATGGGAAAATATGAAACTACTATGTCTCTGCCTCATACTAAGAACAAGTTTATATAATTCGCCCCATATCTCACCACAAAATCTTCAAAATCACTGAGAAATATTGATGGGAACTTTGCAATTTACCGCCAGTTGAAAAGAAACAGACTATAGGCAAACAAAAAACCCTTCCCCAGACTTCCTTCAAACTAAGAAATACCCACCCAGACCCTCTTCAAACTAGATTAGTAAATTTTTCGAGAGCTGATTTCTTTTGAGTTACAGGCTTGCTATCGCTCGCCCAGAAAAAAATAGACGCCTAAAAGGAGTGATACGTCTTATTATTGCCAAATTAATGGGGTGAAACGTGTTCAGATCTTCAAGCTAATGGAGCGAAAGAGAAGGTGTCCCAAAAGACCCCCCCTCGGACCAAATAGTAATAATATGGTAGTAGTACTGGGCTTTAAATTGTGACTCGCACCTGAGAAAGAGGCCTCCGATGTGAATGTGGCCCCGGTGGGAGAGCCTGGTCCAAGAGGGGTGAGCAGGTCACAGAGGTCGGGTGAGCCGGGCCCGCGGTACTCCTCCACCAACATCCTCCCTACACCTGCCAAATAAAGCATAACAATTAATATAATACAATAATACAATATAAAAAGAATATATAGAAATTAAATCAATAATAAAATAGGGTATGTGCCTGAGTATATAGATAGGGTATGTGCCTGAGTATATAGATAGGTATAGTACAGTAATAGGGTATGTGGCTGAGTATATAGATAGGTATAGTACAGTAATAGGGTATGTGGCTGAGTATATAGATAGGTATAGTACAGTAATAGGGTATGTGGCTGAGTATATAGATAGGTATAGTACAGTAATAGGGTATGTGGCTGAGTATATAGATAGGTATAGTACAGTAATAGGGTATGTGGCTGAGTATATACAGTAGATAGGTATAGTACAGTAATAGGGTATGTGGCTGAGTATATAGATAGGTATAGTACAGTAATAGGGTATGTGGCTGAGTATATAGATAGGTATAGTACAGTAATAGGGTATGTGGCTGAGTATATAGATAGGTATAGTACAATAATAGGGTATGTGCCTGAGTATATAGATAGGTATAGTACAGTAATAGGGTATGTGGCTGAGTATATAGATAGGTATAGTACAGTAATAGGGTATGTGGCTGAGTATATAGATAGGTATAGTACAGTAATAGGGTATGTGGCTGAGTATATAGATAGGTATAGTACAGTAATAGGGTATGTGGCTGAGTATATAGATAGGTATAGTACAGTAATAGGGTATGTGCCTGAGTATATAGATAGGTATAGTACAGTAATAGGGTATGTGGCTGAGTATATAGATAGGTATAGTACAGTAATAGGGTATGTGGCTGAGTATATAGATAGGTATAGTACAGTAATAGGGTATGTGGCTGAGTATATAGATAGGTATAGTACAGTAATAGGGTATGTGGCTGAGTATATAGATAGGTATAGTACAGTAATGCAATATAATACAATACATATTGAATGCAATGTAATACAATACGGAATTTATACAGTGCAAGGATAAGTTAACTTCCTCTAACAAATGACACACAATATATATATATATATATATATATATATATTGTGACGCACCCAGTGCGTGGCAACGTAACCTGATTGTACTCCTTGGTACTCCACTGTACCACCACGGTACCACGTTGTACCATGCTGGCTGCTTATATTGAGTGTGACAACGTATAACTATGTTCTTTGTATCTCTGCAAAGGTCTCGTCATTTGCTAACCAGTGGTGGGTTTTGTTTTAAGCCATGTCGAGACCTTCCATTTAATATGTAGTATCAATAGAGAAGTTGATAGATGAGATGATAGGAATTCAGAGAGAGAGAGTGAGTTAGACTTCAGAGCGAGAGGGTAGCGGTGCGCCACGCTGCCGGGGGGGGGGGGGGGGGGGGGGGGGGGGGGGGTGGTTGCCAGACGTATGGACCGGTTGGCAGCCCTGCGCTTATAGCTGGGTGCGACAGGGTTGGTAGTACATTGCCGCCTGCCTATGCTGTCTGGGCTGCCCATGTTGTCGTACAGCACATTGCCTGGAGGCTCGCTGTGTGCTCTATGACCAGGTTGCCTAGAACCTTTGAGATTCTAACATCCCTTGCCCTCTCTCCCAATTTCTCACGGTTGCACTCTTTCTCTCTGACGACATTACTCTCATTTCATTCTTCTCTCTATTTAAATGCATACCCTTCCCTTGAGGTCCTAAAGGAGTTTCAGCACTCACCTCTCGTATTACTCTTAGGACAAGCATATATTTACATGTATTAGATTTAAGGGGTTAATGTGAACAGCGATCTTCTTGATGAGGATAGTTGGTGAACGTTCTACATGTTCACGAGTTATATGCCCAGCTCATCATCCAATTTGTGACTAGACTAGTGCCATGTGTAAGAGCCCGACCATGCCCAGGAGTTGTCTGTAGAGGGGCGAGGACTTAGCCTTGATTTGCCTACCGAGCCAGGAGCGAGTGCAGTACCAGAGACTACAGCTCGCTCGTAGTGCCGGTATAGTAGAGTAACGTAATTTATCTGTCCTTGTGTTCTCTACAGTCTTTTCCTGGGTTCTCGCTTTCGGTGCTGGGACTCGTTGTTCCTGTGACTTGGCCTGCTAGCTAGAACACATGGGGATGATGAGTGGGTTATATCTTTATTTTACTATGCATTGCAGCTCTCTTTAAGTTTATGTATGTAACACTTTACAGTACACATTACTCACACACAAGACAACACTATTAATACTTTCATGTATCAATTAACTGCACTGTCGTTTTGCTGCTGTGTCCGGAGTTCTGTTGCGTAGGGCGCATACAGACTCAGAGGGGAGACAGAGTGAGAGAAGCGAAGTAGCCTATGCGGTAGTAGGCTACCGGCGCAGTACTGTTGCCTGCAACCTTTTAGTTATTCCAAGTATAGATTCATTATTACAATAAGTGACTACTATTTATGTTCCTTCCATGTGTATTATTAGGTATCTACTGGATCATGAACATCTTGTATGCTACATGCTAGTGCATGTTAGTAGGGGACAGTTATTCTAGTGCACGCGCTTTCAAGTAGGCGTGTACATTTGTCATTTAGCATTTCACTGTCATATCTTTAGCCTGCTTCTATTCTACATTATTAGAGGCTTAATATTAACGTAGTTTCTTGAGTATTGCATTTCTTTAGTAATAACGTAACCTATAAATGTCTGAGGGAGTTTAGCCTCATAGCCTACCCCTGTTGTACACTTTCGCCGAGTTAAGGTACCTCGTTACCATAGACAATAACTCTGTAGGGCGTTGGTGCTTTTGTTGTCTGGAGCATATAGTATTTGGGACTGGAATCGAGCGTGTCGTTGTCACATAAGCCATTTCTGTCCTACGATCAAGAATCCCGAATATGTATTGCCGATCCAGCCGTAACAAAATGGCGACCTTGCACAAGATTCAGTAGTATCCTATCACATGTTTTTTGGAGAACTATTCTATGCTACCTAGTAGAGCTGGCTAGAATTTTCTTGCATATTGGAGGAATTTTTATTGTGTCATTATTGTATTGGTGGACTTGCAGATTGTTTCGTTAGGGGTGTCTAGAGTAGAGTCATTCAAGCATCTTTAACATTTTGTGAGTCGAGACTGCAATTAGTAATAAGCACTTCTTTTTTTTTATGAACAGCAATTGTATAACCAGCACTATGTCTAATGACTCATCATTTACGGGGGAGGATAACACGGTACAGCCTAGTAACCAGCAAGTGCAACAGATGTTTGGGGAGGGGAGTGTTATAAGTGGAGAGAGGGATGCCCGGGCATTTTTGCAGACACCTTTGACCGAACAGCGCCTGCAGGCTATTGATTGTTACGGTCTTCGCTGTTTAGCCACGGTTTTGGGGCGGGACTGTCCTGACAGTTGGCCCAGGAAGAATTTGGTGGCATGTTTGTTGGGTGATGGCGATGGGGCGGTGGGTGGAGTGGGGTCTTGGGGGGTTCCCTCCAAGCCTCCATTCCACTCTACCCCTGAGCTGGGCCCTCAGCCAGCGAGTCTTAGCACGATGCAGCAGGAGGGTTCTCAATGGCAAGCTGGCTTACCCGTAAACACGTCTCGGTGTGGATCCCCCATTTTGTGCTCTCCCCCCCCAGGTCTGTCTCCTGAGATGTTATTTCAGCTAGAACTAGCTAAGTTTAAGCTGCAGGAGACTCAGATACAACAGGCTAGTATAGAACGCATAGAGGTTGCTAGAATCCAAGCCAATCAGGATGCAACCAGGTACCAGGCTGAAATGGATGTCGAGAAGTCTAGAGTAGAGACCACGGGGCATCATCACGGTGGTGGGCAACGGGTTACAGACTCACTTTCGCATTTAATTAAGTTAGTACCCGCATTTGATGAGACAGCAGTGACTGAGTTTTTTGCTCGTTTCGAAAAGAAGTGTCGTGAGTATGACTGGCCGGAGGTTAAATGGGCAGCATTAGTTTCATCACGTCTAGTGGGTAAGGGGTTGAAAGCCTACGATGCACTGTCACTGGACGAGAGTGTCGTGTATGGACTGGTGAAGGAGGCTGTGCTCCGGGCCTACGAACTGCAACCCGAAACTTATAGATTGAAGTTCCGTGGCGTGAATAAGAAGAGCGACGTCAGTTTTATGGAGCACGCACGGGACTTAACAGATGCAGGTAATAACTGGTTTCGGTCCGAGCACGCAGAGTCGGCTGAGGAAATTAAGCAACTTTTCTATCTGGAACAGTTTTACAAATGCACTGGAACCGATCTAACGCTGAACATTAAGGAAAAATGTCCCAAGACAGTAGAGGAGGCTGCCAAGATGGCAGACTTCAGATTATCATTGATTCGTGGTTGCGGTGCCGCTCAGAGGGCTGAGTCAGGGCAGAAGGGGCGCTATACCCCACCCACCAGAGTTTTTGATAATAACAAATCCTATGACACACATAACCACACTAAATGCATTGCACCTAATAACACCTACAAACACAAGCCTCTCCCGTTTACTAAAGGTCAGGCCCCTTCTTCGCCCGCACAAGGGAAGAAGCCCATTGGGGATGTGAAATGTTACAAATGTCAGAAGCTAGGCCATTATTCACGTGAGTGCCCTAGTAACACTCCCGCTAAGCCGGTGTCATTGGTTCACAGTATCGGTGTGTCTCTGAAGGCTGCAGCAACTGCCCGGGGTAGGTTGTCAGCAGCTGAGGCACACGCGGTAAAGAAGCGTACGGAAGGCTCGACACCTGTCCGGGACACTTTCTGTGGCCATCGGGGGCACGGGTTTGTGAGCTGGGGTAGTGAACTACGGAGGGTTGACTTGCTGAGGGATACGGGGGCTTCGCAAACTTTGTTGAGGAACTTCACAGGGAAACCGATAAATGCGGCCAGAGTTGTTGTGGTGCAGGGTATAAATGCTACGAGGTCATACCCACTTGTGAGGTTGGAGTTGAGAGTGGGAGAGGTGTGCAGGGAGCTGGATGTAGGGATCGTTGAGTGTTTGCCAGTTGAGGGCGTCGACCTTCTTCTCGGCAACGACTTTGCGGTGCCCACTTCCGGGACTCCACCCTTAGTCGTTGCCGAGAGGGCGGCCGACGTGGATGGTGAGAATCGGGAATGGGTTGGGAGGTGCCAACAGGATGAGATGGCCTGTGTGGTAACCCGATCTCGCTCTGCGGCTCCTGCACAGCCTAGCACTCAACCTCGGGGACAGTGGAGGAAGGATCAGGAGAAGGTTGCTAAGGGCAGGAAAAGGGACATTGATTCTGCTGCACTTCTCGGTGATTCGGTACTTGGACCTATAATAAACACGGGAGTTGACTCTGGCCCAGATATGGTGTGTAACAAGGCAGAGTTGGGTAAGACTTCGCGTGAGGCAAGAGCTGTAGCGAGAGCCACTAAGGCAGTAGAGGCTACTAGCCGGGGTAATGTCTTATTACAAAACCATCTTGATGCATTGACGCCCAGGGACATTAGTGAGCAGCAGCTGCAAGATGCTAGCCTAGCTCGTTATAGCAATGGTGCCATAGAGTTGGAGGAAGATGGGGATGCGAAGCCGGGAGATTTCTTTAGGCTCAACAGGATATTGTACCGCAGATTTCTAGACCCCAAATCGAAGTGGGAGGGCGGTGCGAGGGTAGTAGACCAGGTGGTTGTTCCAAATAAGTATAGAGAGTCCTTATTGTGTCTGGCGCATGATGTGCCGGTGGCGGGTCATTTGGGGGTAACAAAAACATTGGCGGCATTGGGCAGGTTTTTCTGGTGGCCTGGGGTCAAGGCTGATGTCTGTGCATGGGTGGCTGGGTGTGCGACCTGCCAGACAACGGGGAAGCCTAACCAGACCATCCCGAAGGCACCTTTGTTTCCCATACCTGTCACCGGGCCTCCGTTCAGCAAAGTTGTAGTAGATTTGGTTGGCCCTTTCCCGCCTACTAGTAGTGGCAATAAATTCCTGTTGACAATCATGGATGTGGCTACGAGATACCCGGACGCATACCCCATGAGAAACGGCTCGGCAAAGGCAGTTGTTAAAAACTTATTATTGTTCTGTTCCCGTTATGGATTTCCACGTGAGGTGCAGTCAGACCAGGGGAGCAATTTTACATCCAAATTGTTCAAGCAAACCCTTCAGTTGCACGGTATATGTTCTGTAGTGTCGTCAGCCTACCATCCCGAGAGTCAGGGAGTCTTGGAGCGGTGGCACTCGACCCTGAAGAGTATGCTACGCTGTTACTGTGCAGAACATGACACTGATTGGGATTTGGGTCTGCCGTATGTTCTGTTCGCTGCACGTGAAGTCCCAGGAGAGAGCCTGGGGTTCAGTCCAAATCAACTAGTCTTTGGCCATAATGTGAGAGGACCTTTAAGTATGGTGAAAGAGATCTGGGAGGGCGAAGAGAAGCCGGGGTCTGTACTTAAATATATCCTTGAGAGCCGGGAGAGACTTATAGGTTGCATGGCAGCGGCAGGTAATAACTTGGTTAATGCACAGGCGGTCATGAAGCACCAGTATGACGCCAAGGTGAAGCTTCGGGAGTTTTCGGTGGGTCAGGAGGTAATGTTGCTTTTACCTTTGCCTGGACACCCCCTTTCTGCCAAGTTTATTGGGCCGTATGTGGTGGCTAAGAAACTGTCCGACCTTGATTATCTCGTTGCAACACCTGACCGTAGAAAAAAACATCAGTTATGTCATGTTAACCTCATGAAAGAGTATGTGAGACGCCCCTCAGAGCCTCTCACTGTCCGTGTGCTGGCCTGCAGCGGCCAGGGTGGAGAAGGAGGTGGGGACAGTCATGCTGCTGAGGAGGATAGCTGGGACTGTGTCATTTCCGCGGAACAGTGGGCGGGGAATACTGAACAAGAGGCTAGGCAAGCTGTAAGTCACCTGCCTGAGCACCAGGGTGCTGCTGTCCTAGGCCTGTTCAGGTCATACCCCTCTGTTTTCGCCGAACACCCAGGTCTCACTACTCAGGTAACGCACGACGTGGACGTCGGTGATAATGTGCCCTTCAAGTCAGTGCCATACCGTGTGCCTCCGGTAAAGTTGCCAGCTTTACGGGAGGAGTTAAAGTACATGGTTGAGAGAGGGATGATCACTGAAGGTTATGTGAAGTGGACATCACCCGTCACGTTGCAGCCAAAACCTGACGGCAAGGTGCGGTTCTGCATAGATTTTCGTAGGCTAAATGGCTTGACCACTACCAACCCTTACCCTTTGCCTCGAGTTGACGACAGCGTGGACAAGATAGGGAATGCAAAGTACCTTACTAAAATTGATCTTGTAAAAGGCTACTGGCAAGTACCCCTGTCGGACCGAGCTAAGCAAGTTTGTGGTTTTGTGGTAGATGGCAAGACCTACCAATGTAACGTAATGCCTTATGGGCTTAAGAACGCACCTGCCACGTTTCAGAACCTGATGAACGATATTTGTGACGAAATCCCTAACTGCACGGTCTACCTTGATGACGTGATAGTGTATGATGACAATTTTGAAAATCACCTAAGGAACTTAGAGACCCTGTTTGGGAAGTTGCACGATGCTGGGCTGGTGGTGAACCTGAGGAAGTGCGAGTTTGTAAAGGCTACTGTGCAGTATCTTGGCTTTGTGGTCGGGTTAGGCCGGGTGTGCCCCCCCCTGAGCAAGATACAGGCTATCAATATGTTTCCCAGGCCCACCACTAAGCGCCAGGTCATGCGGTTCCTAGGTATGATAGGCTATTATAGGCGCTTCATCCGGGGATACTCTACTGTCTTAGCACCGTTAACTGATCTACTGTCGAAGTCAGTGAAGTTCTGTTGGGCTGCGGAGTGTCAGAGGGCTTTCGACCTAGTCAAGCACCTGCTGTGTACACATCCGATTTTGAGAGCCCCAGACTTCTCCAGGAGTTTTCAGCTGGCGACTGATGCCAGCGGTGTGGGTGCCGGGGCAGTGTTACTGCAGACTGATTCCGAGGGCTTGGAACACCCAGTGAGCTTCTTTTCTCGCAAGTTTAATTCGGCACAAAGGAATTACTCGACTATAGAGAAGGAGCTTCTTGCTATCGTTTTGTCGCTCAAACATTTCGAAGTTTATGTTCCAGCCTACGGCCCGGTAGTGACGATTTATACGGACCATCATCCCTTGAAATTCCTAAATCAGTTTCACAATCGGAATATGCGGTTGACCAGGTGGTCCCTAATGCTCCAAGAGTATAATCTCAACATTCAGCATATTGCCGGGAGTGAGAACGTGATAGCAGATTGTCTATCAAGGGTTGATGATCCAGGATAGTCGTGCACGGTGTGTGGGTTGAGCAGGAGTAAAATTAGGCTATCATAACGCCGTCCAAAAAGATTATAAAACAATAAAATAAACGAGAATTTTTTTTTTAGTTTTGTAAGTCTTTATTGTTGTAGCATGATGCATGCGATATTGTGTTTTATGTATAATTCACACTTCAGTTGTTGTGCACCTTTTGCAATTAGTGGCAGCTAAGGGTAGCAGGTCGGTTGGTTGCCTGTCAGATTTTGATAATGCTTCTAAGGTCGATTATCTAAAGTCTTGGGGGGGCTGTGACGCACCCAGTGCGTGGCAACGTACCTGATTGTACTCCTTGGTACTCCACTGTACCAACACGGTACCGCGCTGTACCATGCTGGCTGCTTATATTGAGTGTGACAACGTATAACTATGTTCTTTGTATCTCTGGCAAAGGTCTCGTCATTTGCTAACCAGTGGTGGGTTTTGTTTTAAGCCATGTCGAGACCTTCCATTTAATATGTAGTATCGATAGAGAAGTTGATAGATAAGACAGTGGGGAATTCAGAGAGAGAGAGTGAGTTAGACTTCAGAGCGAGAGGGTAGCGGTGCGCCACGCTGCCGGGGGGGTGGTTGCCAGACGTAATGGACCGGTTGGCAGCCCTGCGCTTATAGCTAGGTGCGACAGGTTTGCGTAGTACATTGCCGCCTGCCTATGCTGCCTGGGCTGCCCATGTTTGTCGTACAGCACATTGCCTGGAGGCTCGCTGTGTGCTCTATGACCAGGTTGCCTAGAACCTTTGAGATTCTAACATCCCTTGCCCTCTCTACCAATTTCTCACGGTTGCACTCTTTCTCTCTGACGACTATTACTCTCATTTCATTCTTCTCTCTATTTAAATGCATACCCTTCCCTTGAGGTCTAAAGGAGTTTCAGCACTCACCTCTCGTATTACTCTTAGGACAAGCATATATTTACATGTATTTCAGATTTACGGGGTTAATGTGACAGCGATCTTCTTGATGAGGATAGATGTTGGTGAACGTTCTACATGTTCACGAGTTTTATAAGCCCAGCTCATCATCCAATTAGTGACTAGACTAGTGCCATGTGTAAGAGCCCGACCATGCCCAGGAGTTGTCTGTAGAGGGGCGAGGACTTAGCCTTGATTTGCCTACCGAGCCAGGAGCGAGTGTAGTACCAGAGACTACAGCTCGCTCGTAGTGCCGGTATAGTAGAGTAACGTAATTTATCTGTCCTTGTGTTCTCTGCAGTCTTTTCCTGGGTTCTCGCTTTCGGTGCTGGGACTCGTTGTTCCTGTGACTTGGCCTGCTAGCTAGAACACATGGGGGATGATGAGTGGGTATATCTTTATTTTACTAGCATTGCTGCTCTCTTTAAGTTTATTATGTAACACTTTACAATACACATTACTCACACACAAGACAACACTATTAATACTTTCATGTATCAGATTAACTGCACTGTACGTTTTGCTGCTGTGTCCGGAGTTCCGTTGCGTAGGGCGCATACAGACTCAGAGGGGAGACAGAGTGAGAGAAGCGAAGTAGCCTATGCGGTAGTAGGCTACCGGGCGCAGGTACTGTTGCCTGAACCTTTTAGTTATTCCAAGTATAGATTCATTATTACAATAAGTGACTACTGTTTATGTTCCTTCCATGTGTATTATTAGGTATCTACTGGATCATGAACATCTTGTATGCTACATGCTAGTGCATGTTAGTAGGGGACAGTTATTCTAGTGCACGCGCTTTCAAATAGGCGTGTACATTTGTCATTTAGCATTTCACTGTCATACCTTTAGCCTGCTTCTATTCTACATTATTAGAGGCTTAATATTAACATAGTTTCTTGAGTATTGCATTTCTTTAGTAATAACGTAACCTATAAATGTCTGAGGGAGTTTAGCCTCATAGCCTACCCCTGTTGTACACTTTCGCCGAGTTAAGGTACCTCGTTACCATAGACGATAACTCTGTAGGGCGTTGGTGCTTTTGTTGTCTGGAGCATATAGTATTTGGGACTGGAATCGAGCGTGTCGTTGTCACATAAGCCATTTCTGTCCTACGATCAAGAATCCCGAATATGTATTGCCGATCCAGCCGTAACACTGGCGACTGATGCCAGCGGTGTGGGTGCCGGGGCAGTGTTACTGCAGACTGATTCCGAGGGCTTGGAACACCCAGTGAGCTTCTTTTCTCGCAAGTTTAATTCGGCACAAAGGAATTACTCGACTATAGAGAAGGAGCTTCTTGCTATCGTTTTGTCGCTCAAACATTTCGAAGTTTATGTTCCAGCCTACGGCCCGGTAGTGACGATTTATACGGACCATCATCCCTTGAAATTCCTAAATCAGTTTCACAATCGGAATATGCGGTTGACCAGGTGGTCCCTAATGCTCCAAGAGTATAATCTCAACATTCAGCATATTGCCGGGAGTGAGAACGTGATAGCAGATTGTCTATCAAGGGTTGATGATCCAGGATAGTCGTGCACGGTGTGTGGGTTGAGCAGGAGTAAAATTAGGCTATCATAACGCCGTCCAAAAAGATTATAAAACAATAAAATAAACGAGAATTTTTTTTTTAGTTTTGTAAGTCTTTATTGTTGTAGCATGATGCATGCGATATTGTGTTTTATGTATAATTCACACTTCAGTTGTTGTGCACCTTTTGCAATTAGTGGCAGCTAAGGGTAGCAGGTCGGTTGGTTGCCTGTCAGATTTTGATAATGCTTCTAAGGTCGATTATCTAAAATCTTGGGGGGGCTGTGACGCACCCAGTGCGTAGCAACGCAACCTGATTGTACTCCTTGGTACTCCACTGTACCGCCACGGTGCGGTACCGTGTACCGTGCTGGCTGCTTATATTGAGTGTGACAACGTATAACTATGTTCTTTGTATCTCTGCAAAGGTCTCGTCATGTGCTAACCAGTGGTGGGTTTTGTTTTAAGCCATGTCGAGACCTTCCATTTAATATGTAGTATCAATAGAGAAGTTGATAGATAAGACAATGGGAATTCAGAGAGAGAGAGTGAGTTGGACTTCAGAGCGAGAGGGTAGCGGTGCGCCACGCTGCCGGGGGGGTGGTTGCCAGACGTATGGACCGGTTGGCAGCCCTGCGCTTATAGCTAGGTGCGACAGGGTTGGTAGTACATTGCCGCCTGCCTATGCTGCCTGGGCTGCCCATGTTGTCGTACAGCACATTGCCTGGAGGCTCGCTGTGTGCTCTATGACCAGGTTGCCTAGAACCTTTGAGATTCTAACATCCCTTGCCCTCTCTCCCAATTTCTCACGGTTGCACTCTTTCTCTCTGACGACATTACTCTCATTTCATTCTTCTCTCTATTTAAATGCATAACCTTCCCTTGAGGTCCTAAAGGAGTTTCAGCACTCACCTCTCGTATTACTCTTAGGACAAGCATATATTTACATGTATTAGATTTAAGGGGTTAATGTGAACAGCGATCTTCTTGATGAGGATAGTTGGTGAACGTTCTACATGTTCACGAGTTATATGCCCAGCTCATCATCCAATTTGTGACTAGACTAGTGCCATGTGTAAGAGCCCGACCATGCCCAGGAGTTGTCTGTAGAGGGGCGAGGACTTAGCCTTGATTTGCCTACCGAGCCAGGAGCGAGTGTAGTACCAGAGACTACAGCTCGCTCGTAGTGCCGGTATAGTAGAGTAACGTAATTTATCTGTCCTTGTGTTCTCTGCAGTCTTTTCCTGGGTTCTCGCTTTCGGTGCTGGGACTCGTTGTTCCTGTGACTTGGCCTGCTAGCTAGAACACATGGGGATGATGAGTGGGTTATATCTTTATTTTACTATGCATTGCAGCTCTCTTTAAGTTTATGTATGTAACACTTTACAATACACATTACTCACACACAAGACAACACTATTAATACTTTCATGTATCAATTAACTGCACTGTCGTTTTGCTGCTGTGTCCGGAGTTCTGTTGCGTAGGGCGCATACAGACTCAGAGGGGAGACAGAGTGAGAGAAGCGAAGTAGCCTATGCGGTAGTAGGCTACCGGCGCAGTACTGTTGCCTGCAACCTTTTAGTTATTCCAAGTATATATTCATTATTATAATAAGTGACTACTATTTATGTTCCTTCCATGTGTATTATTAGGTATCTACTGGATCATGAACATCTTGTATGCTACATGCTAGTGCATGTTAGTAGGGGACAGTTATTCTAGTGCACGCGCTTTCAAGTAGGCGTGTACATTTGTTATTTAGCATTTCACTGTCATACCTTTAGCCTGCTTCTATTCTACATCATTAGAGGCTTAATATTAACGTAGTTTCTTGAGTATTGCATTTCTTAGTAATAACGTAACCTATAAATGTCTGAGGGAGTTTAGCCTCATAGCCTACCCCTGTTGTACACTTTCGCCGAGTTAAGGTACCTCGTTACCATAGACGATAACTCTGTAGGGCGTTGGTGCTTTTGTTGTCTGGAGCATATAGTATTTGGGACTGGAATCGAGCGTGTCGTTGTCACATAAGCCATTTCTGTCCTACGATCAAGAATCCCGAATATGTATTGCCGATCCAGCCGTAACAATATATATATATATATATATATATATATATATATATATATGAAGGAGAAGAGCAAAATCCATGGTGGTACAGGGTTACATTAATGTACATGATGATACAGGATATACGACGCGTTTCACTGGACAACCAACATTATCAAGTAAGGATAGAATGAAATAAAAGCTAAACAGGAAGGGTATATAAAGAGGGTGGAGGATCAGAGGAGGCGAAAAACAGGGGGCAAAAGTCTGATATATATATATATATATATATATATATATATGAGGACATAAATATGCCCCCCTCCCTTAATCATGCCAGCTGTACTCCACACCCGAGGGAAGAATCGAAAACACGATTGGAATACTGTCAACAAATCTGAACGAGATTGGCAGGTGAACAAATCTATTTAGTTAGTTAAAATAGGACTTCAGAGGCTATCATCCCTATTGGATTATTAACACTCGTGTTCTGTCTTGATGGTGTAATGGTTAGAGTGTTTAAGATCTGTAGGCTATGTGGTAACCCAGGTTCGAATCCCGGGAGGACCATATGATATGCTTTCATTAAATTCATTGGAAGGCGTTTGGTGTTGGGAATGAAATTATTCAATTAGATTATACATGACAATTTAATGAGCCTTGCGATAATGTTGGTCAAAATAATACCCTTCTTATGAGTGTCAGCTCTGATAAATCTGAACTGTTCCATTATAGGCACACATATATATTTTCTTGTGGTCTGGGTATCACTAACAATATTTGGTCTGCTTAGTAAGGGTCTCAAAATTGTAGAAAATAATTAGCACATTGCAATCCTAATTCATCCTAAACTTACATCATCTTAAACCTAAATCTTCCTAAATTTATATCACCCTAAATTCCTAAATCCTCCTAAATCACCCTAAACCTAAATCACTGTGAACCTATATCATCCGAAATTCCTAAGTATATCTAAATCGCCCTAAAGCTAAATCATCCTAAACCTAACTCAACCTAAATCATCCTAAGCTTATATCAACCTAAGCCTAAATCGTCGTAAATCACCCAAAACCTAAATAATCTTAAACCTAAATCATCCTAAATTTCTATATTATCCTAAATTCCCAGATCCTAGGTTCCTAAATCAGCCCAAACTCCTAAATCATCCTTAATTCCTAAATCCTAAGGTCCTTATTCACCCTAAGCTCTTAAATAATCTAAAGTTCCTGAATCATCCTAAACCTAAATTATCCTCCCGTCACCATCTTTCATCCCAAACCCCACCTAACGCCGTGTATTTTGAGCCACATATTTGGTACCCGTCGCTGCTGCAGGATATATTCGGCTATTCCGACTGTCAGACCACAGACATTTCTCCAGGGCAGCAGTGGTGGGATTATCTGCTAAGTCTAAAAGATCACAGGCTCGTTCAGACCAACATCAACGATGATTATAACACCGTGAAGATTATGCCGCATCGTTGTTGTTGTTGTTTTTTGTTTTTTGTATGTGGATGACGGAGACAAAAGGCAGAACTGCCTGTGACGAGCGCCTCCCCCATAATTGAAAAAGTGACAGGGCCAAAATCAAGGAATGTTCGAGCCAAAATACCTGGACACACGGAGTTTGGAGCAATTTAAGTCATAGGATGAGGGAAAAATGGATTCCGGGAGAGAGTTCAAGAGCTCAGCTGTTGAATAAAAGAAAGATTGGGAATATTGTTTCACTCTTGGATTGGAGAGTTGCACAGAGTAGGGGTGGGATTGTGTTGCAACTTGCAAGACGGGTGCTACATACCGTACTCTACGTAGATGAGGTGGTATACACTGAGAGAGCTCTGAGGAACACTGATTATTTTAATAGCGGTAGAATAGCAAGAGAAATGCAACATCGCGGCAAAGAGAAAAGAGTTAGTATAATTATCTAAGTAGTATTTTAATGTATTATTTGTGTTTTAACATATGGATAGGCTTAATGCCAAAGTTAATTTCATGTTGTATTTTTGTGTTCAATGTGACGATAAAGTTATCCTAATTTGATCATGTTGAGGATGGTTGGGTTTCTTGTGCAAGCATGGCAGACTTATACAATTGGCCAAATAAGTTATGTCTCCGTTGTTATTACGTTTTGCTTGTTGTGTGCTGTATTAATGTCTGTCAGATGTTGAATAAGGTTTATACAGATAGGAACATGTTTCTGAATATCACTCAAAACGATGAATTAATGCTTAGATAGTGCTGATACCAATTATTGATCGAATTATAGTTGGTGCCGCGTCATCACTTATTTGGCCAACTGTACAAACCCAACCCCACACACGCTCAAATTGACCTGTGTAGTGGTGTGACTTGACAGGTCAAGCTGAGTGTCATCGAACATTGAGGGAAAAATTGTTTTCTTAAGGGAGCCCACCTTGCTTTTTTTTTATTATTTTTTATTTTTTAAAGAGACAATGAACGGAGGAAGGAAAAACACAGATAAAACAAAAAGGTCCATGTGCCTAAAGGCATCCTCCATTCATAAAACGTTTGTAACAACTGGATTTAAACATTTGTAGATTGTAAGTTTGTGGAAAGCAATTCGAGGGAAGGGAATTCCAAAGAGTAGTAGTTCTAGGGATAAATGAATTGTGATAAGCAGAAGTTCTGCATTGTGGAGGAGAAAGTGTAAATTCATGGGCGCTCTCAGCTGCCCTAGTTCTACGGGGAAAGATGTGGAGAGGCGGCACAATTGAAGCAAGTTCCTCGGAACAATTGCTGTGAAAATATCTGTAGAATAATGCAAGGGATGCAACGTTTCTTCGTATGGATAATGTAGGAAGGTCCAGTGTGATTGCAGGGTTATTGATTAATCTAATAGCTTTATTTTTAATTTTGTCCAACTGCCTCAATGCAACCACTCCACTTCCACTCCACAGAGGTGAACAGTAATCCATCTGAGAACGCACATGACTTTTATATATTACCGCCAACTGCTCGTCAGTGAAGAATTCTCGAACTCTGTACAGGAGTCCCAGTTTTTTAGAGGCATTCTTAACAATGCTTCTAACATTATGTGTCCAGCTCAAGTTAGTAGTTAATGTTACACCGAGAATATCAATACTAGGGGAAGTGGGAATATTTACATCATTAACAAATATATGGGAGTCAGTGAGATTCTGTCGGTTAGAAAATTGAATGTACTTGGTTTTCTGTGCATTAAAGGAAACTAAATTATTTTGTCCCCATTCTTCAATTCTACAAAGGTCCTGGTTCAGAGAAATTGCAGTGTTTATTTTTGAATTTATAAGATCGGGTTGGGTGAAAGAATTGGTAAATGTGAAGGAACTGTGGAGTGTTGAGTCATCTGCGTAGGAATGTATTGGATTATGAGTGGTAGATATGAGATCATTGATATGAATGAGGAACAGAGTTGGGGCCAAAACTGATCCCTGGGGAACACCAGCATTTATTGAGTGAAATTGAGAATAAAGGCCATCTACCATTACACGTATTTTTCTGTTATGAAGATAAGAAGAAATTAGTGGAACTAATGATGCAAGGCCGTAGTGTGACATCTTCGACAATAAGGGTTGATGCCAGACTCTATCAAATGCCTTTGATTTATCCAGTGCTATTGTATGTGTTTCACCATGTTGGTCTGTAGCTTGGTTGATTTGATGCGTAAGAAGGCAAAGAATGTCTGCAGTTGATCGACATCGTCTAAAACCATATTGCCTATCACTGATTAATTTAGTATTCTCAAGATGCTTAATTATGTGATTATTTAATATAATTTCAAAGACTTTACCAAGAGTGGAAGTTATAGTTATTGGTCTGTAGTTTGATGGATCTGAAGAGGCACCTTTTTTAGGAACTGGATGGATGTTTGCTTCTTTCCAGGGTACTGGGAAGCATGAGGTATGAGTACATAGACGGAAATTTTTTGCCAATACAGGAGCGAGCACCAAGGAGCAATTCTTAAGTACTATTGGAGGAATTTCATCTGGACCAGGAGCCTCATCTACTGAGAGATTCTGCAAAATAGTTTTGACATGTCTGGTGTGGATCTTAAGTGAGGGAATTTCAGGCGAATTAAAATTAATTACAGGGACATCTTGATTTATTTCATCTAAGGTTGAGTTGGTGGAGAAAATATCCGCAAGAAGGTTAGCTTTACCTCGTGGGTCACTTACAAGATTGCCAATCGGAGATTTTAATGGTGGAATGGATGAAGCAGTTGTGAAGTTGGATTTGAATGAGTTAAGAGTAGACCAAAATATTTTGTTGTCATTTGGATTATTTAGAAGTTTATTTGCCTGCTTGTGGAGAAAGTTTGATTTAGTTAGGTTTAATACAGTTTTGGCATGATTTCTGATGTTTCTAAAGTAATTAACCCTCCTGGCCCGGGCTGTATCTCCAAAGGACAGAGTGGGCTACCCGGGCGATCTGGCCGAAAAACGTCTAGGCCTAGGCTACCGTATTTTGGTTAATTTTAACTGCTAGAAATTTCCCACGCATCTATAAATATAGTGCGGTGTCCAATCTGTAGACTGGCGTTCAGTAGAACTCTCTAAGTCAACTGGTTCAGTTGTGATGACGATTTTAGTGGAGAGCATTTTCAGGCGATGTTAGCAATACGACGATCTTTTCACTACTGAAACAACGACATACAGACATACAATAACAAACGAGTCTTCTCCTTCTTGTTTTCGGAGGTGAGGTGACGCAATGATCGGCTTTGTTTACATGCGTCGGACGCACGGCGTTCAGACCAAGCTGAATAGGCTTTCAAGCTTACTATCTCCTGAAAGGACACCCGGGCACCTGCCCTTATTTCGTGGTGTCATATTAAAATGACACCCGGGGAGGAAGGGAGGCTTCATGTGTTTTTTATCTTGTGTATGCATTGTAGGCTATTGCTTTTTGTTCAGTTACTCTAGCACAATTATGGTCAAACCATTTAGGTGAATTAGATCTTTTACTGTACTTTTGATGAGGAATAAAAGTTTCCATTCCAATTTTTACAAAATCTTGTATGTGGCTCAAGGTGGAGTGTGCATCATTAGAAAAGAAAGAGGTCCAGGAAATATCAATAAAGAAACCTTGAAGACCCTCCCAGTCTGCCCTATCGTAATGCCATTTAGTCACCAAAACAGGTTCAGAGTGGGAAGGTGTGGTAGGTGATAGACAGGTGGCCTGTATCAGACAGTGATCAGAAGATCCAAGCAGGGACCTCACTGTAACATCATAATTTTCTGAATTGGTTGTTAAAAATAAGTCCAGTAGGTGGGAATTATGATTAGGATTGTCTGGTACACGGGTGGGTTGGTTGACTAGTTGAGTGAGATTAAATGAGTCTGCAAAAAGCTCACATTCAAGACCAGCATCATCAGTCCTGGCTGAATGAGTGAGCCATTCAACATTATGGACATTAAAATCACCCAACACAGTGATTTCAGAAGAAGCATTTAAGTTGAGGACACTGAGTTGTGAGGACAGAGAATCAAAAAGACTTTGCTCTGGAGGAGTATTTGGGGAACGGTAGATGCAACATATGTATTTAAATTTACCAGCAGAAATTAATTTGTATATAGAATAATCAAAATAGGGACAATTGAAACTAGTAACCTCCTCCAGGGCAATTTCAGATTTTGCGAAGCAACATACACCTTCTTTAGGTCTGACATTTTGGAGCAGTTGATAACCTGGAAAATTAAATCTAGACGTGTCAGATGTGGATGTTACTTGAGTCTCTGTCAAAAAAAGGAGAGTAGGGGATTCTGCTTGAAGAAATTGGTGTACAGAATTGATGTTAGAGTGAAGTCCCCTTATATTGCTAAAGAAAAAGCTGCACCGACGAGCAGCTTGGGACGTTGCAATGCTCTTGACACAGTCGCATGATGACGACCGGGAGGGCCCTGTGTCAATGACCCAACCCTGCCGGGGGTGGATATCCGAGGGACCACCAGGTTTGCTCTTAACAATTGTACTGCCATATTTATTGGTCAAGGTGTATGGTGTTACATGTATGATATGTAGTGGGAAGAGTAGTGTTTTATGGATAGAGGATAGCGATGTAGGGCAATGTCGTGAAGTTGGATGTGTATGTTATATAAAGAGGGTTTTCCTGATACCCATGATGTGTGAGGCAGAAAGATATGTATCCAGCTACCAAGGCCTGGGAGAGAAAATGGAATTCAGGCTATTCCCTGAGTCTCCCGAAACCTTGGCGGTAGTACTTCCCTGGGCGGGGCTGCCTACCCCTACTACCTCCTGAATCTTTCTCTCTCTCTCTCTCTCTCTCTCTCTCTCTCTCTCTCTCTCTCTCTCTCTCTCTCTCTCTCTCTCTCTCTCTCTCTCTTTGGCTTGTATCCATTCGGCCCCATTCAGCCTACTGTTTTAAGATGTTTACCCCCATCCAGGTGTCGATATTTTCTTGGCGAGCGGTAGCGAGCCAGCATATATATATTTTTGTTTTGACAGCAAGCTAAATTTGTACATTTTTTGATAGAAAAATGTCCCCGGCAAAGCCGGATTTCTCTATACAATGCTGGCTCGCTTACGCTCGCCAGGAAGAAATTGACACCTGGATGGGGATACACGTCTTAAAACAGTTAGCTGAATGGGGCAGAATGGATACAAGCCAGGAAAAGAGAGAAAAGGAGAGAAAGATACAAAACATCCCGGTGACCCCCCTTAACACTGTAGTTAGCCTTGTACCCTTCATACTTTATCACAGTTCCTCGCATACCACATGGTACAATCTTCTAAAGGGAAGGTTTGTGAGGAATCTGTCTATCCGTTGATGCATCTACCCATCTATATCCATCTAGCCATCCATATATCCCCCTCCCCCCATACATACACATATGCATACATATACACATGTATATGCATACAATATACATATCGGGTATACATTTATATAGTATACACACACATATACTGTATATACACACCGTACAGACAGGCAGAGATAGACAGACACAGACATGATAGGGGGTAAAGTTACTTCTAAATATTATGTCTCCAGTTCCATGCAAGTTTGGAACCACCCTAAATGCCCCCAAAATTGTATTTCGTTTCTTCACGAACCTTATCTTCACAAATGCCTTAGCATATACCATGTCCTCAGACAAATACCAAGTCCTCATACCTCACAAATACCAAGTCCTCATACCTCACAAATACCAAGTTGTCATACCTCACAAATACCAAGTCTTCATACCTCACAAATACCAAGTCTTCATACCTCACAAATACCAAGTCCTCATACCTCACAAATACCAAGTCCTCATACCTCACAAATACCAAGTCTTCATACCTCACAAATACCAAGTCTTCATACCTCACAAATACCAAGTTGTCATACCTCACAAATACCAAGTCCTCATACCTCACACATATCATGTCCTCATACCTCACAAATACCAAGTCCTCATACCTCACAAATATCCAAGTGCTCATACGTCACAAATACCAAGTTGTCATACCTCACAAATACCAAGTCCTCATACCTCACAAATACCCAGGTCCTCATACCTCACAAATTCCAAGTCCTCATACCTCACAAATTCCAAGTCCTCATACCTCACAAATACCAAGTCCTCATACCTCACAATTACCAAGTCCTCATACCTCACAAGTACCAAGTCCTCATACCTCACAAATACCAAGTCCTTATACCTCACAAGTACCAAGTCCTCATACCTCACAAGTACCAAGTCTTCATACCTCACAAATACCAAGTCCTCATACCTCACAAATACCAAGTCCTCATACCTCACAAATACCAAGTCCTCATACCTCACAAATACCAAGTCCTCATACCTCACAAATACCAAGTCCTCATACCTTACAATTACCAAGTCCTCATACCTCACAAATACCAAGTCCTCATACCTCACAAATACCAAGTCCTCATACCTCACAAATACCAAGTCCTCATACCTCAAATACCAAGTCCTCATACCTCAAATACCAAGTCCTTATACCTCACAAATACCAAGTCCTCATACCTCAAATACCAAGTCCTCATACCTCACAAATACCAAGTCCTCATACCTCACAAGTACCAAGTCCTCATACCTCCAACGCCCCAACGTCAACTGCCAACAATTCAACGCCTACAGTAGCCACTTCAGCTGATGTATCCGATACTCAAGATACAAATAGTGACTCTCTTCCCCCTCAAGACAACTTCCGTGTCGTGAGGAACAACGTTTGCCCCAAGACCAGGAAACACATACCGATTACCGAGTGTCAAAACCGTTTCCAGATACTCGCAGACTCAGATGACGAAGAGGAAATAGAAGAAGTCCGGCTCGTGGGAGACTCGATGATACGTGGTCAGCTCACAGAGTTTTGCGCCAGGGCACCTAAGACCAGGAAGCGTTTTTGTATCCCTGGTGGTGGTGTGGATGACGTAGTTGCAGCAGTTGACGAAGTATCAAAGCTGGCCCCTGCTAATACAATGTACGTCATCCACGTTGGATCCAACGATGTGCAGCGAACCCGGTCGGAAGATTTGCTTTTAAAGTACCAGCAGCTGATCAAGTCGTTTAAGGAGAAGTCATCAAGGATCATCGTCTCAGGAATCGTCCCCCGGCTCGGTGTAGAGAGCCGATTTTACAACATAGCCACCAGCACAAATCGTTGTCTAGCAAACCTCTGCAGGAAGGAGAACGTGGGATTCGTCGACACCTGGGACAATTTCTACTACGATGACTATTTGTTTTCGGACGATGGAGTTCATCTGAACCAGGTGGGAGCAGCACGTTTTGGGCGTCTTCTCAACGATGCGGTGAAGGATTTTCGGAGAAGAAATCGACTCAGCACAGGACAACCAGGAAGGAGGACCGAAGACAGCGAGGACGGCAACCTACAAAGGAATTAAATACTAATCCGTCAAGAACCGCGAATTTGGATAAATCTCCACCAACACGACCCAAATTCAAAACCGTCAGGGATAACGACCGAGGACCGAGGACAGCCATGAATGTAAATGTAGATCCGACCAGAACCAATAATTCGATGAAAGAACGTAATGCGAGTTCTAAAACCGCAACTTTAAAGGTTTTCTATGCAAACGCTCGTAGCATACGCAATAAATTTTCAGATTTAGAGGAACTAGTGTTTACAGAAAATTATGATGTGATTGGCATAACAGAATCTTGGCTCAATACAGAAGATAGAGACTTTTTAGCAGAGTATTCACTTCCCGGTTATGTAATGTTTGAGAACAGCCGAATAAATAAAAATGGAGGTGGCGTTTTATTTTATATCAAAGAAAGTCTTAACCCGACCCTCGTGTCAAAACCTCAAATTGTGAACGTCGACACATCTTTTGTGCTAATAAAGAATAATAAAGGTACAAAAATAATACTTGCGTTAATATACAGACCTCCAGCTCAATCAGTGCAAACTGACCGAGAAATTTACGAACAAATTGCAGATGTAAGTAACTCACAAGATACCGTAATTTTTGGCGACTTTAATTTACCTGTGACCAAGTGGGGCGATACTCTTACTTCACACTCCGGACATGACTTGTATACGAACTTGCAAGAGAGTTCGCTTTATCAATTTGTTCGAACGCCGACCCGTGGTAATAACGTTCTTGACATTGTACTTGCAACAAAAGAAGAATTGATAGAGAATTTGAATGTTGGTGATGAATTCAGTAACAGCGACCATCGTACGATAACTTTCACTTTAAAGTTTACTAGTAACGAACCAAATAGTAGCATCGAAAAAGTCCCTAATTTCAAGAAAGCAAACTTCCATAAACTTAGAGCTATGTTTAAAGAAACTGACTGGAGCTTTTTAATTAACAATAACGACATAAATACATCTTGGAAGTTATTCGAAACCACTTACCTAAAAGCAGTGCAAGACTGCATACCATCGAAAATACGGCGTCCAGGCCATAATAATAAGCCCAAATGGTGGAATAAAGATATTTCAAACTGCCTGCTTGCTAAAAAATTTGCTAATGATAGATTAAAATCCTCACAAAATGACGAAGAACGGGTGAAATTTGTAGAGCTACGACGCAAAGCCAAAAAGTTAATTAAGCAAAGTAAAAAGACCTTAGAGTTACATATTGCGAATCAAAGTAAAACAAACCCGAAAGAATTCTATAGTTATATCAGAAAGAAAAAAGTAGTTACTTCAACTGTTGGACCGTTAGTCGATGAAAAAGGAGAATACACCAAAGACGAAGTACAAATGAGTAATGCCCTCAATACCTTCTTTGCATCAGTTTTTACAACCGAAGATCTCAGTGATATCCCTACACCATCGCCGATTCAGATTGATAATTCAGATGTTCTAAGCAATATCACCGTTACAGAGAGAGAAGTATTGAATTGTTTAGATAAACTCAAAGTAAATAAAACGCCAGGACCTGATACAATCTCGCCTAGAGTTCTAAAGGAAGCTAAGAATGAGCTCTCCAAACCACTGACATTACTATTCAATAAATCCTTGCAGTCTGGAACTATGCCTGATCAGTGGAAGCTAGCCAACGTAACACCGATATTCAAAAAAGGCAGCAAATCCCTACCCAGTAACTATCGTCCAATTAGCTTAACCTCAGTTGTATGTAAAATGCTAGAAACGGTCATACGAGACAGACTCGTAAATCACTTAGAGGAAAATAACATACTTAAAGATACTCAACACGGCTTTCGTAAAAAACGTTCCTGTTTAACAAACCTCTTAGACTTCTTCCACGATATCCTCAACCTCTACGATGAGAGTAAAGCTGTAGATATTATATACCTTGATTTTCAAAAGGCCTTTGACAAAGTTCCCCACAAACGTTTACTGCTAAAACTAAAAGCGCATGGAATACAAGACGGTGTGTTGAAATGGATAGAAAATTGGCTCAACAACAGAAAGCAAAGAGTAGTCATAAACGGTAAGGCATCTAAATGGACCAATGTAAGTAGCGGGGTACCCCAGGGATCGGTACTAGGACCAATTCTCTTTCTAATTTACATCAACGACATAGATGAGGGTCTCACCTGCACAATCTCAAAATTTGCTGACGATACAAAAATTGCAAATAGCGTACTCTCAAAAGAACAAGTTGACGATATGCAACACAATCTAGATAAATTGTCATGTTGGGCCCAAATTTGGCAAATGAGTTTCAATGCGGATAAATGTAAAGTACTACATGTCGGATACCTAAATGAGAAAGCAAACTATTCGATGAATGGCACTCAGCTTAAGAATGTAAACAGAGAAACTGATCTGGGAGTAACAATATCGAGAAACCTAAAACCGAGTCAACAATGTTCAGAAGTTGTTAAGAAGGCAAACAAAATAATTGGCTTTATAGGCAGGTCATTTGAGCATAAATCCAAAGAAGTTATCCTAACCCTTTACAATTCCTTAGTCCGCCCTCTTCTGGAATACTGCGTTCAATCCTGGTGCCCTTATTACCAAAAAGATATAAACAAGCTAGAACGAGTTCAACGTAGAGTTACCAAAATGATACCTAGCCTAAAGAACAAACCATACGAAGAGCGTCTTAGAGAATTAAATCTATTTCCTTTAACCCAGCGCAGATTAAGAGGCGACTTAATTCAAGTGTTCAAAATCATCAAAGGCATCGACAATATGAACTGTAGTAAGTACTTCACTATCGACCAATCTAATTACACACGGGGAAACGGTTGCAAAATTATTGGTAAATCTTTTAACTCGCACGAATCTAAGAATTTCTTCTTCAATCGAGTTGTCAACTTGTGGAATGGGCTTCCCCGAAACGTTATAGACTGCAGCACCGTTGATTCATTTAAATTCCGCCTAGACAAATATCTCGCATCAAACCCGCGACTGACTGCGTTTGTAAATGAATAACTTTATCCTCCCCTCAGTTACTAACCCATATGTCCCCTACTAACTTCCTAGTCCTGCCACGTTAGTGGCAGGGCAGTAGTTCCCTTTCCAATGTTCCCTTACCCACTCTAAACCACTGTTTGGACACTTGATCCTCAGTGTTTTGGAGGACAAGCAGCCTAGAAGGGTCACTAGATCTGTTGTTGCTTGATTTCCTTTGTACTCCTTTGTACTCCTTTGTACTACCTCACAAATACCAAGTCCTTATACCTCACAAGTACCAAGTCCTCATACTTCACAAGTACCAAGTCCTCATACCTCACAAGTACCAAGTCCTCATACCTCACAAATACCAAGTCCTTATACCTCACAAGTACCAAGTCCTCATACCTCACAAGTACCAAGTCCTCATACCTCACAAATACCAAGTCCTCATAACTCTCACATTATTACTCTTAGGACAAATTCGCCTCTCACGATTTATATCACCTTGCAAATCCTCGCGCCTTGCATTATTCCCATTCCTCAATTATTCTCGTTTGCCACACGCCCGCACTTCACACAAATCAATACTTGATCTTCCACTCAAGTTTCTTCTCAGGGTGTCAAACCGGAGCAATTTTGTTTGAAGACTTGAATGAGTATGAAAATTAATAAATACATTGTTTTGGTCATAATAATACCTCCAAAGATTATAATTTTTTGTTTGTTTGAAGACTTGAATGGGTATGAAAATATATAAATACATTGTTTTGGCCATTATAATACCTCCAAAGATTATATTTGTTTGTTTGTTTGAAGACTTGAATGGGTATGAAAATAAATAAATACATTGTTTTGGTCATAATAATACCTCCAAAGATTATATTTGTTTGTTTGTTTGAAGACTTGAATGGGTATGAAAATATATAAATACATTGTTTTGACCATTATAATACCTCCAAAGATTATATTTTTACATACGGTATACAATACTAATGACTAAAAGGAATGGACTCGGCTTTCGTTAGACACCCTATTTCTGTGTTCCTCGTAAATTCTGGCACCTTCATAGCTTATCCATTCTCATGCCTTGCGTTTGGCACCTCACAGTGTTTTAATTTAAGTGGCATCCACTCCTATCATATTCATGTAGCTTTTAACCCTTTCAACACGATAACGTACTTGTAATTTCATTGTGGTTACCGTTAGACGATAATCTTTAGCTTAGAATCTACCTCTTGGATTCAGAGGAGTAAATACGATTTCAATAAACCCTCTATATAAAATAGGGGTTTTCTTAAAATACTTGAATATCGTCTACTTTTAGCCAGAATGAAATACAAAAAGACATCTGCTGAAGGGGTTAAATGCAGGGAATTTTTTAAATCAAGAAATTAATCTTCTCTCTTCCTCTGCGTTGAGAATATAGGTCATAGTCATGAAAATATACGATTTGTTTTTGATTTGGTAATTATTTTTTACTAACACGGTGTGCTGGATTTACAGCCGTCTAGATATGACTTTAAGAATCGCATGTGGAAAATACTAATACTAATAATAGTAATTAATTATAATATATTGTTTTAATAATAATGATAATAATAATACACACACACGCACGCACACGCACACACACACACACACACACACACACACACACACACACACACACACACACTGCATTAAAAACAAAGCCTGTACACCCATGGACGTAACACGAAAATAATTATCAATGTTCCTACCTACATAGATGGATCGAACATCCAATTAGCTTCTGGATCAGACAAGACTGGTTGAATAATTAGGCTACACCCTCTATCAGCATAGTTCCATGATTATGATAAAATATTTTAATTTGACCATAATATTAAATCCACTGGTATGAACAGGTAAACAATATGATCTAAAGTTCTAAACCCTGCCCATTATAGGTAGGCACATAAAATAAAAGGCTAGAAATCAATACCTCAACCTGGTTGGTTCACTTTTTGGGCGATTTTTGCATGTATTCATTATTTTTCTAGTTTCCTCCATAGACCTCCATCAAATAAATAAAAACATCCATTAGATCCCCCTTCTAGATTAATTTGTACATTTTTCGGTAGAAAAATTTCCCGGCCGAAGGCCGGTTCTTCCAACATTACAGGCTCACTATCGTTCGCCAGGGGAAAAAATCGACACCTAAATAGCACGAAAGGTCTAAATATTGACGAAGAAATGGGGTGAATGGTCTTAAAATCGACTAACTAATGGGGCAAACATCTTAATATCTGAAAACTAATGGGGCTAAACATGAGGGAGAAAGTGGTTCAGAAAACCGGCCCATCCCCCCTTAAATAACTCATAAAAAAGGGTTTAATTAAGTGAGACTTTATTTTTACCAATTGAAAAGAGTTCATCAAGAAATAAATATTGAAAATTACAGCCTGTTTGCTCCATCCCTGAGTTACAAGGGTGGTAGGTTTTTATGACCCAGTTATCCATGTGTATACAGTATGTGAGATGGTACACTCGGATGCTATAGTTTCTGGCCCACTCATAACATTCGTGAACGTCACTTATTTCTAATTATGGAAGTATATTTCTGGAAACGGATTCATGAATATAATTTTCACAGTATATATACTATTTATGAAAAGCAAGTTCTATCCAAAAATCAGCGCAGATAGTTAAAATTGCATAAAAAAAGACCTTTCGCCCCATTTCTGTCATTTTTTAAGACCTTTTGTGACATTTAGGAGTCGAGGTTTTCGTGGCGAGATTCATATAAGTTGGGCCGGGACATTTTTCTATTGAGAAAAGTATAAATTTATCTTGAAGAGCGGTCTTGGAGGCTGGTTTTTTATGCTTGATGGAGGTCTAGAGAGGAATTAAAAGATAATAATAATATACATAAATAAGTAATTAAATACGCCCATCCCCCTTAACTCGTTGTTCTCGCTATTCTATCGCTACTACAATAATCAGTGTTCCTTAGAGCTTTCCCAGTGTTTACCACCTCCTCTACGTATAGTACCCGTCTTGCAACACAATCCAAGAAACACAGAAAATTAACAGGATAATAAACAAAGAAGAAAACGCCGAACATTTGCCCCCCCCCCCCCCCCCCCACCACCACCTTATTTGTTCGGGTAGTCTAAGCATGTGGGGGGGGGGGGGGGGGGGACTCTTAACCCCCTACTGTACCGACGATATCTTTTTAACTTTATTCTAGCTACATTTAGGCGGCTTTGTGCAGTTTAAGAAGGATCTATGGTATAAAAAAATGATTACGTGAGATAAGCCTGTTAGTTGTTGGAGGCCCTTATTAAACCGAAGACAATCGGTGTACAGTAGCGAGGACGGCACCGGTACTGTAAGGGCTAAGATATTTAAGATTGAAGGCATTTTCCCACAGGACATAAAAGAGGCCATAAAACTCTGTGGATAACACAAATGGCCCCCCTGCTGGAATCTACAAATGAAAGATGTTGCAATATATTTCCGTGAACGAGGCCAGAGCAGCTGCAGAGGATCAATTGACCACTTGCAAGGTTCAGGCTATAAGGAAGTTGGAGCTGTACACATTGATATTTAGCAGAATTACCAGCTAAAATATATATACGGTTGTAGCGCATTTATAAACTCATACAAATGTATTAATCATACTTTCCATCCATCAGAAACCTACATCATTATTGCATTTCTATTTTATATCGATGTTTACAGCTCCAACTTCCTTGTAGCCTGAAATTCGCAAGTGGTCAATTGCTGCATCACAGTTATTTCTTTGAAGTTCTAAGACGCATTTTTCCATTTTATGTTGGTTCTCCTTAGACGATTGTATGCAATTTTGGAAGGATATCAAGGAATTGAAAGGGTAAATATATTCTCAATAAACTCTTTAGCTACCACTAATTCACCTTAAGCCGTATAAAAAACGTCTAATGATAGTCAGAATAAACGGTCAACTTGCGTCAGGATCCTCACGGGGTTAAGTCATCACAATAGTTCAAAACACAGACGAATTTGTTTTTTCCCTTACGTTTTGACTATAGCTTTGTTTCGGCTAATAGTGAATTGCCATGTACCTACCGTATCTTGATCATTTGGGTATTATATATATATTTTTTGAGCGAAATATGTTGACATTCTTGAAAACCTGGTCTTAATATGAAGTAGAGACCGCAGTTTCATATTATTTGCACTAAGTATTGAGAAATCAATTGCCAAGGGATTAGATTTACCGTTAGCTGAAATATACCCAACCATAGTCAGTAGGAATAACAATCTGATAATCAAGTACTTAGGACACTCGGGGGAAAACAAAATAAATAAAACAAACAAAAATAGCTTTAGAACTCTATACTTAGCACGAATACAAGCAGAAATACAAGAAACAAATTCGATTGTAGTACACTCACCCACATATATATTTTCCAAGTTATATTGGGAGATTAGGATATATTGTGCTAAGGGAAGTTTGTTTTATGCAATTGGATTAGGACCTCTAGGAATATATGACGTCAACTCATTTATGCCTCTGACTCCCACAGATTCTTCCTGAACTTAATACAATCGTCTAATGATAGCCACAATAAACTGCTAAAACGCACCATAATCATCCAGGTGTTAATGAAGCATGTGTGTCGCAGGCACCGAATAATCACTTTATGAATGATCAACTGTCATAGTGTCAGTCAGTCAGTAGCCAGCCCTTAGTCCCACAAGAGTACAAAGGAGTACAAAGGAAATCAAGCAACAACAGATCTAGTGACCCTTCTAGGCTGCTTGTCCTCCAAAACACTGAGGATCAAGTGTCCAAACAGTGGTTTAGAGTGGGTAAGGGAACATTGGAAAGGGAACTACTGCCCTGCCACTAACGTGGCAGGACTAGGAAGTTAGTAGGGGACATATGGGTTAGTAACTGAGGGGAGGATAAAGTTATTCATTTACAAACGCAGTCAGTCGCGGGTTTGATGCGAGATATTTGTCTAGGCGGAATTTAAATGAATCAACGGTGCTGCAGTCTATAACGTTTCGGGGAAGCCCATTCCACAAGTTGACAACTCGATTGAAGAAGAAATTCTTAGATTCGTGCGAGTTAAAAGATTTACCAATAATTTTGCAACCGTTTCCCCTTGTGTAATTAGATTGGTCGATAGTGAAGTACTTACTACAGTTCATATTGTCGATGCCTTTGATGATTTTGAACACTTGAATTAAGTCGCCTCTTAATCTGCGCTGGGTTAAAGGAAATAGATTTAATTCTCTAAGACGCTCTTCGTATGGTTTGTTCTTTAGGCTAGGTATCATTTTGGTAACTCTACGTTGAACTCGTTCTAGCTTGTTTATATCTTTTTGGTAATAAGGGCACCAGGATTGAACGCAGTATTCCAGAAGAGGGCGGACTAAGGAATTGTAAAGGGTTAGGATAACTTCTTTGGATTTATGCTCAAATGACCTGCCTATAAAGCCAATTATTTTGTTTGCCTTCTTAACAACTTCTGAACATTGTTGACTCGGTTTTAGGTTACTCGATATTGTTACTCCCAGATCAGTTTCTCTGTTTACATTCTTAAGCTGAGTGCCATTCATCGAATAGTTTGCTTTCTCATTTAGGTATCCGACATGTAGTACTTTACATTTATCCGCATTGAAACTCATTTGCCAAATTTGGGCCCAACATGACAATTTATCTAGATTGTGTTGCATATCGTCAACTTGTTCTTTTGAGAGTACGCTATATGCAATTTTTGTATCGTCAGCAAATTTTGAGATTGTGCAGGTGAGACCCTCATCTATGTCGTTGATGTAAATTAGAAAGAGAATTGGTCCTAGTACCGATCCCTGGGGTACCCCGCTACTTACATTGGTCCATTTAGATGCCTTACCGTTTATGACTACTCTTTGCTTTCTGTTGTTGAGCCAATTTTCTATCCATTTCAACACACCGTCTTGTATTCCATGCGCTTTTAGTTTTAGCAGTAAACGTTTGTGGGGAACTTTGTCAAAGGCCTTTTGAAAATCAAGGTATATAATATCTACAGCTTTACTCTCATCGTAGAGGTTGAGGATATCGTGGAAGAAGTCTAAGAGGTTTGTTAAACAGGAACGTTTTTTACGAAAGCCGTGTTGAGTATCTTTAAGTATGTTATTTTCCTCTAAGTGATTTACGAGTCTGTCTCGTATGACCGTTTCTAGCATTTTACATACAACTGAGGTTAAGCTAATTGGACGATAGTTACTGGGTAGGGATTTGCTGCCTTTTTTGAATATCGGTGTTACGTTGGCTAGCTTCCACTGATCAGGCATAGTTCCAGACTGCAAGGATTTATTGAATAGTAATGTCAGTGGTTTGGAGAGCTCATTCTTAGCTTCCTTTAGAACTCTAGGCGAGATTGTATCAGGTCCTGGCGTTTTATTTACTTTGAGTTTATCTAAACAATTCAATACTTCTCTCTCTGTAACGGTGATATTGCTTAGAACATCTGAATTATCAATCTGAATCGGCGATGGTGTAGGGATATCACTGAGGTCTTCGGTTGTAAAAACTGATGCAAAGAAGGTATTGAGGGCATTACTCATTTGTACTTCGTCTTTGGTGTATTCTCCTTTTTCATCGACTAACGGTCCAACAGTTGAAGTAACTACTTTTTTCTTTCTGATATAACTATAGAATTCTTTCGGGTTTGTTTTACTTTGATTCGCAATATGTAACTCTAAGGTCTTTTTACTTTGCTTAATTAACTTTTTGGCTTTGCGTCGTAGCTCTACAAATTTCACCCGTTCTTCGTCATTTTGTGAGGATTTTAATCTATCATTAGCAAATTTTTTAGCAAGCAGGCAGTTTGAAATATCTTTATTCCACCATTTGGGCTTATTATTATGGCCTGGACGCCGTATTTTCGATGGTATGCAGTCTTGCACTGCTTTTAGGTAAGTGGTTTCGAATAACTTCCAAGATGTATTTATGTCGTTATTGTTAATTAAAAAGCTCCAGTCAGTTTCTTTAAACATAGCTCTAAGTTTATGGAAGTTTGCTTTCTTGAAATTAGGGACTTTTTCGATGCTACTATTTGGTTCGTTACTAGTAAACTTTAAAGTGAAAGTTATCGTACGATGGTCGCTGTTACTGAATTCATCACCAACATTCAAATTCTCTATCAATTCTTCTTTTGTTGCAAGTACAATGTCAAGAACGTTATTACCACGGGTCGGCGTTCGAACAAATTGATAAAGCGAACTCTCTTGCAAGTTCGTATACAAGTCATGTCCGGAGTGTGAAGTAAGAGTATCGCCCCACTTGGTCACAGGTAAATTAAAGTCGCCAAAAATTACGGTATCTTGTGAGTTACTTACATCTGCAATTTGTTCGTAAATTTCTCGGTCAGTTTGCACTGATTGAGCTGGAGGTCTGTATATTAACGCATGTATTATTTTTGTACCTTTATTATTCTTTATTAGCACAAAAGATGTGTCGACGTTCACAATTTGAGGTTTTGACACGAGGGTCGGGTTAAGACTTTCTTTGATATAAAATAAAACGCCACCTCCATTTTTATTTATTCGGCTGTTCTCAAACATTACATAACCGGGAAGTGAATACTCTGCTAAAAAGTCTCTGTCTTCTGTATTGAGCCAAGATTCTGTTATGCCAATCACATCATAATTTTCTGTAAACACTAGTTCCTCTAAATCTGAAAATTTATTGCGTATGCTACGAGCGTTTGCATAGAAAACCTTTAAAGTTGCGGTTTTAGAACTCGCAGAACGTTCTTTCATCGAATTTTTGGTTCTGGTCGGATCTACATTTACATTCATGGCTGTCCTCGGTCCTCGGTCGTTATCCCTGACGGTTTTGAATTTGGGTCGTGTTGGTGGAGATTTATCCAAATTCGCGGTTCTTGACGGATTAGTATTTAATTCCTTTGTAGGTTGCCGTCCTCGCTGTCTTCGGTCCTCCTTCCTGGTTGTCCTGTGCTGAGTCGATTTCTTCTCCGAAAATCCTTCACCGCATCGTTGAGAAGACGCCCAAAACGTGCTGCTCCCACCTGGTTCAGATGAACTCCATCGTCCGAAAACAAATAGTCATCGTAGTAGAAATTGTCCCAGGTGTTGACGAATCCCACGTTCTCCTTCCTGCAGAGGTTTGCTAGACAACGATTTGTGCTGGTGGCTATGTTGTAAAATCGGCTCTCTACACCGAGCCGGGGGACGATTCCTGAGACGATGATCCTTGATGACTTCTCCTTAAACGACTTGATCAGCTGCTGGTACTTTAAAAGCAAATCTTCCGACCGGGTTCGCTGCACATCGTTGGATCCAACGTGGATGACGTACATTGTATTAGCAGGGGCCAGCTTTGATACTTCGTCAACTGCTGCAACTACGTCATCCACACCACCACCAGGGATACAAAAACGCTTCCTGGTCTTAGGTGCCCTGGTGCAAAACTCTGTGAGCTGACCACGTATCATCGAGTCTCCCACGAGCCGGACTTCTTCTATTTCCTCTTCGTCATCTGAGTCTGCGAGTATCTGGAAACGGTTTTGACACTCGGTAATCGGTATGTGTTTCCTGGTCTTGGGGCAAACGTTGTTCCTCACGACACGGAAGTTGTCTTGAGGGGGAAGAGAGTCACTATTTGTATCTTGAGTATCGGATACATCAGCTGAAGTGGCTACTGTAGGCGTTGAATTGTTGGCAGTTGACGTTGGGGCGTTGGTGGCTGCTGGAGTTGCGGTGACAATTGAAGTTTGTGGTACTCCAACGTTGAGTGTTACAAACTCTTGGAGTGATTCCAGCTTCATGGTGAGGACGTTGATCTTGTTGTAGGCTTCATCTAATTTCACTGTAAAATTCTCTCGTTGCTGGCAGAGCCGGCAGTCTTGAAGATCGATAGTAGCAAACATGGACTCACCAAACCTACCGGCGCAGTTCGCACAAGCGCGAGGCATGGTGACAGTCACTTTCTTCAGATCACTTCACTCACTTAAAAAACAATTCACTCACTTTAAAACACTTCACTCACTTTAAAAACACTTCAATCACTTCAACCGAAAACAAATATGCTGAAATACGCAGAAATAGGTTATCAGGGGTGATAGCCTAACCGAAAACAAAAATGTTGAGATACGCAGAATTAGGCTTCCAGGGGCGATAGCCTAACCAAAAGTGTTTTTTTTTAAATTGAAATACGCAATAATAGGCTACCAGCGTTGAATAGCCTAACCGAAAATAATAAAATTGAAATTCGCAGAAATAGGCTACCAGGTGTGATAACCTAACCTTAAACAAATATATGTATAACAGAATATGTAACTAAATATACAATTCACCAAATAGAGATTATATAAAAATAAAGTGTGACTGCACACAAGGGGTTAATATACTGTGTCAACAGATGGACCTGGTGTCACTGTAGCCTAGTAAAGCAGTAGCCTACTCTTTTTAGATAAAAAAAGTGTATCAGTCAAAGGTTATTACAAGAACGTGCAAGCAACAACTAAAATTACAGATATATACTGTATAGCTACAGTAGGATACTAAATACAATATCTACAAGAGTTAATAATAAAACAGATTGGCTGGCTATAGGCTAGGCTAGGTTTGGGTTAGGTGAAAAGCTTGGCAGGTTGGGTTAGGCTAGGTTAGTTTGTACAAATACCACCCTTAGCTTAAAGTAAAATCAGTCTGAGGAGAAAAAGTCAAGAATATATCTAGGGGGAAAACATAAATGAATGCACTTAAATTTGGTACAAAATTTGCTGGAATTTAATGTATAATCCCCCCAAAAGGTTTGTTTACAAAATGGCGTCGGCGTTAGTCTCTGTAGGCAGGTTAGTTAGTAAACAATATTGTTTATTAGCAAATTAATATGCAAAGCTTTACTTACATACAAGGCAGTTAAATAGATACTTACTACAGTAGGTAATGGGTAAAATTAGGGGCTACGATTTTATATAAAATAGTAATAAGAGAGCGTTTGTTTACAAAGCAAAACAAAACAATAGATGGCGCTAGTGGCGCCCTGTCCGAGCAGGAGTCTTGTGATAAACACAAAGTTTATCAGTCAATACACAGCGAAATATCGTGCAGTGTTACTTACTAAGCTACAGGATGGTTAAACGTGCTCTTAACCACCTTTCATGCACAAGAATGAAGAGGATGAGTAGTTAATACTCAAATTATGATCGATATCGTGAGAGCGTTGACAGAGCGTCTGCAGCGTCTGGCGGTAGCACACACACGAAGAGGTAGGGAGGATCATCAAGAAACACAAGAAAGTAAAAAGAGATGACAGGAGAACACATCATTATAACAGCAAATACACAAACATTCAGAAGCACCAATCACTCATCAGCCCCCGAAATCAATGACTTCACCTCACCTGTCATACAAACTGAGTAATTGTGCTTCTCATGGCCCAAACAGGTGGCAGCGTCCAGGTCCAGTGAAATATGAGGACCGAAGCTAACCTGTGGACTGTGTCATTGATTGATATTACTAAACGGTACCGAGGGATCCAATATGTAAACGTCAGAGTAACACAGGCATGAGCTTGATAAACACCGGTGGGCAAATATATTACAACCAGCTGCCCGGATAAGCAATACATATATAAATAAGCAATTAAATAATATATATACTGTATGTATATATAGAAACTGTTCTGGAAAGAAGTCAAGAAAGTTAGGGAAGGTAGCAAGGGAAACAGTAAGGGTGTGAAAGATAAGAATGGGAGAATGCTAGCCGAGAAGCAAGAGCGAGTCGAAAGATGGAGGGAGTACTTCAGTGAGTTGCAAAATGAAAGGAATGAAGAGCCAGCAAACATAGCTGGATATGGTATGGGAGGGAGAAGAAGAGAAGTAGTGGAGGAGGAGGTGGGGATCAGGAGGTCAGAAGTGTGGGAAGCCATGAAAAGAGTGAAGTTGGGGAAAGCACCAGGAACAGATGGAGTGTGTGGGGAAATGTTGAGGTATGGTGGTGAGATAGTGATAGAATGGGTATGGAAAATGTGCAAACTAGCATGGGAGAAGGGGAGTGCACCCGATGACTGGAAGACTGGCATAATAGTCCCCCTATATAAGGGCAAAGGGGAAAGAGGAGTGTGTGGTAACCACCGAGGAATATGTCTTCTAAGCGTAGTAGGGAAGGTATACAGTAGGGTAGTGATTGAGAGAGTGAGAGTGAGAACGGAGAAATGGATAGGCGACGAGCAGGGAGGCTTTAGGAAGGGAAGAGGATGTGTAGATCAGATTTTTACCCTGAATTGTGTTGTGGAGAAGTATCTGGAGAAGAAACAAAAGGTGTATGTTGCCTATATGGACTTGGAGAAGGCCTATGACAGAGTGGATAGAGAAGGTTTGTGGAAAGTACTTAGAATATACGGAGTAGAGGGCAAGTTGCTGAAAGCAGTGAAGAGCATGTATGAGGGTGCAAAGGCGGCAGTACGTGTGGAGAGTGAGCAGAGCGAGTTCTTTGACCTGAATGTTGGTTTGAAACAGGGGTGTGTGATGTCCCCGTGGTTGTTTACTGTATATATGGATGGAGTTATGAAAGAAATACTATCAAGAGCAGTGGATGTTGGTGTATCGCTGAAAAGGGAGGGAATTGAGTGGAAGCTACCTATACTGCTGTTTGCGGATGATACAGTTCTGATGAGTGATAATGAATGGGAGTTGCAGGGTTTGGTAAATGAGTTTGGAACAGTGTGCGAAAAACGGAATTTGAAGGTAAATACGGGGAAGAGCAAGGTTATGGTCTTCGAAAGGGGTGAAGTCACAGAGTGTGAGGTGAAGCTGAACGGTCAGGCTATGGAGATCGTCAACTCTTTTAAGTATCTGGGCAGTGTGTTGAGTAAAGATGGGACTATGGATGAAGAGGTGCGGGAGAGGGTACAACAGGGGAAGAGGGTTGTAGGAACGCTAAAAGCAGTAACAAGAAATAGGGTGGTCAGTATGGAAGTGAAGAAGTCCTTGCATGACAGTGTGGTAATCCCGACACTGACTTACGGAAGCGAAGCATGGACGTTGGTTGAGAGACTCAGACCAAGAGTGAGAGCAGTGGAAATTAATTACTTAAGGAGTGCGTGCGGAAATACATGGAGGGATAGACAGACTAATGAGGAAGTAAGAAGGAGGTGTGATGTGGAGGTAGATGTGCTGGAAAGTGTGAAAAGGAACAACTTGAGATGGTTCGGCCATATGGAACGTATGGAAAGCGAGAGAATGACTAAGAGGGTGTACGAGAGCGAGGTGGAGGGACAGAGGGGGAGAGGTAGACCGAATATGAGGTGGAAGGATGGAGTGAGGAACTACATGAATGAAGGCGGTGCTGGTTGGGGGGAGGGGCGTCGACTGACTGGGGACAGAGGTGCATGGGGGCGGTTCGTTCGTGGCCACCCCTTCGGGGATCACGGCGTCAGGCAATAGATAGATAGATAGATAGATAGACTGTATGTATATATATATATATATATAAATATATATATATATATATACAGTATATATATATATATATACAGTATATATATATATATATACAGTATAATTATCTATGTATGTATTTTTTTTCTACGTGATTAAGGGAGGCAAAAGGCAGAACTGCCTATAGCGAGTGCCTCCCCCATAGTTGAAAGAGTGACAGGGCCAAAATCAAGGGACGTTCGAGCCAAAATGCCTGGACACACAGAGTTTGAAGCAATTTAAGTCATAGGAAGAGGGAAAGACTGATTCTTGGAGAGAGTTCCAGAGCTCAGCTGTTGAGTAGAAGAAAGTTTGATAGTAACGTTTCACTCTTGGGTTGGAGAGTTGCACAGAGTAGGGGTGGGATTGAGTGCAAGACGGGTATCACGTGCCCTATGTAAAAGAGGTGGTATACACTGGGAAAGCTCTGAGGAACACTGATTATTATAGTAGCGATAGAATAGCGAGAGAGATGCAACATTGCGGCGGAGAGAGAGAGATTGCAGAGAGTTGGTGAGTGGACGGGAGTTAATGATACGAAAGGCCTTCCTTTCAACTTTGTCTAGGAGAGCGGTGTGAGAGGAACCTCCCCGCACATGTGAACAATACTCAATACAAGGACGCACTATGCCCCTGTACAGAGCAAGAAGCTGTGCAGGGGAAAAGAACCCCCTAAGGCAGTTGAGCACACCCAGCTTGTGGGAGGCTGCCTTAGCAAGACTGGTAATATGGTCCTTCCAAATGAGAGCAGAAGAAAAAGAGACACCAAGAATATTGAGAGAAGATGAAGGGTTGATTTTTGTATTGTTGAAGAATAAGGGATAGTCCGCTGGGAGATCCTGACGGGTAGATAGATGGAGAAATTGGGTTTGGGAAGCATTAGAGGTAACAATGTTTCTCTGCCCCAATTGGAGATAGTATTTAGATCAGAATTTAAGAGTTCTATGGCTTCATTACGTTTGTCGTTGAGGGATTGCTGGCTGGGGCATTCTGAAAAACTAATGGAGTAGTGTAAGGTTGAGTCGTCTGTGTATGAATGGATGGGAATTAAGGTACAGTTGAGGAGATCATATATAAAAATTAGAAAGAGAATAGGAGATAGGACAGAACCCTGAGGAACACCAGAGTTTATAGGGTGAGGAAGTGAACGATGGCCGTCCACAACCGCGGCTATGGAACGGCCTGAAAGGAAATTAGAGACAAAGGAACAGATGTAGGGATAGAAACCGAAGGAGGGTCGTTTAGAAATTAAAGATTTGTGCCAGACTCTATCGAAGGCTTTTGATATGTCTAGTGCAATAGAAAAAGTCTCACCGAAGTCCCGAAAGGAGGATGACCAAGAGTTAGTATGATATGAAAGAAGATCACCAGTAGAGCGACCCTTAAGGAAGCCATACTGGCGATCTGAGAGCAGATTATGAGAAGAGAAATTTGGAAGCAAGAATAGTTTCAAAAACTTTAGAAAGACAAGAGATGAGAGCAATTGGACGATAGTTGGAGGGTTGAGAGCGGTCACCCTTCTTTGGGACAGGTTGACTGTGAGCAAACTTATGAAGGGAAGACGTTAGAGGATAGACAGAGACGAAAGAGTTTGCCTAGACAGGGAGTCAGCACGGAAGCACAGTTTTTGAGAACAACAGGAGGAACACCGTCCGGACCATACGCCTTATTAGTGTTAAGCCCAGAGAGGGTAGAAAGTACATCTTTAGAAGAGATTAGGATATTAGGAATAAGTAAGAGAGAGGAGGGTGGAGAGGGAGGAATAGCACCGGAATCATCCAAGGTGGAGTTTCTAGCAAAAGTTTGAGCGAAGAGTTTAGCTTTGTCAGAGGAAGAAGTAATGGTTGTGCCATCAGAGTGGGAAAGGGGAGAGAAAGATGAGGAAGAGAAATTGTTAGAGAGGTTTTTGGCTAGATGCCAGAAAGCTTGGGAAGAGCTAGAGTTGGATAGTTCAGTGCATATATTATTGATGAAAGAGTGTTTGGCAAGTCGAAAAACAGATTTGGCTTGATTGTGGGCATAAACATAGGAAGAATGAGAGTCTTGAGTTTTAACACCTTACGAGCGGCCTAGGCGGTATATTTGACCGTGCCGCGCAGCGTTTTTTTTAACTATAAATGGGGTTGTTTCCGTGCTCTTTTTCATGCATAAACAAGACCCAGAGCGTAATACAAGTATGTATCCCTGAAAGGGCGTAAATTGAGCTTTCCAATGACACCCGAACCATCCTTCTACGATCACTGGTTGTCTTGCAACGATCGTGCAACCGAAGGGCAAAATCGCTAAAATACGGTAATTTCTTTATATAATTACGTATGTAGCGAGGGAGTGAGGGTGGATGTAAGTGGAGCAAATCTCAATAGGTCCACGGCGGCCGTGCCGAGCAGTCATGAGGTAACCCATGCTCCTCCAGTCCCTCGTCTCTCTCTCAGAGCCAATATTGCGCCAAAATTGCACTCGGACTTAAGGCGGGCCCCGCCACATAGTCCAAATTTTTCGATTCGGACTTAAGTCGGGTGCCGATCTTTAAGGGTTAAGGCGTCGGTACCGTTTGAATGCTTCCTCCTTATTGCGGACAGCAGTACAACTGGAGTGAGTAAACCAAGATTTTTTAGCATTAGTCTGAGAGAAAGAGAATGGAATGTATGCTTCCATGCCCGATAGGATTACCTCGGTAATGCGTTCAGCACTCTCCGAGGGTCCCCGGCCATGGAAGCAGAAATCATTCCATGGGAAATCAAAGTAGTACTGCCGGAGAGCCTCCCAGTCGGCAGCCCCAAAGTGCCACAAGCGCCGCCGGCTAGGAGGATCGGGTGGCCGTACTGGAGAGATAGGACAGGTGACAGAGATAAGTTTATGGTCGGAGGAGCCCAAAGGAGAGAAAAGGTCGACATTTTAAGAAGAAGGGTTAGAAGTTAGAAACAAGTCAAGAATGTTGGTCCGATCTCCGATGCGATCCAGGATACGGGTGGGTTGCTGAACTAACTGCTCTAGGTCATTTAGGATAGAAAATACGAAGGCTTGTTCACCAGGTGAATCAGCAGTTTGAGAGGAGAGCCATTGGCGGTGGTGAACGTTGAAATCTCCTGAGATGGAGATTTCTGAGAAAGGAGAAATGGATAGAATGTGTTCCACTGTAGAGTTTAGATAGTCAAAGAATTTGGGAAAGTTGGTACAGTTGGTAGAGTTATATATATATATATATATCATTTTTGTTTCCCTATGTATGAAGGAGACAAAAGGCAGGTTGTCCGTAACAAGTGTCCCCCCCCCCCCCCCCCCTAATGCCAAACGAGTGACAGATCCATACTCAAGGGACGTTGAGGTCATAATACCTAGACACACGAAGTTTAAAGGCTAAGGCATAGTATGAAGGACAGATTGATTGAGGGAGAGAAGTTGGGATGGACTATATTTTAGCGTCAGAGGGCCAGAACTGGGTAGCATAAAGAGTTGTCCCTTCCACAGTAGTTTGGTAGTCCAGTCAGGCCTCCACGGGTGATCACCTGGGGGCCGGGACAGTCTGCTCACGCGGCCAATAATGTTCCCTGACGGTGGTGGAGGGATGGGGGGGGAGGGGGGTGGGGGGTGGAGAGAGAGAGAGAGAGTAGGCTAACTCCTGACAGAGTTTCCATTTTCCCTATAATTAACTCTTAGAGGCATTTTTTGTTGCCTATATCTTCTGTAACCCTTCTAAGATACGATGACACATTTTTGTCCTGTTGTCTGGGTAATATTAAACGATTGTATTTAGGAAGAGTATATGGAAGGCTGAATACTTCACACGTGGCAGGGCTCGTCATTAATGTAAACAATTGTTGTTATCTCTCGAAAATAATTTAATTGGATTACAAGTTAAGCCTAATCCTCTGCACAGATTGGTCAAACTGTTGCTTAATTTGAGCTAACACTCTAGCTTAAACATATTTTCGGGATGCATAAATTCAATCCTCTCAATTGACGTGTGAAACTTGCGCTGAATTAAGATCAAGGAGAGGTTATTAAAATACATACAGGTAATTAGTTAAATGTGTAAGACAAAAGGAGTAATTGTGGTTCCTAAAGGAACACATATATTTGAATAGTAAATCAATAAATAGTCGAAGTAATATGTAAATAATGTAATTAAATAAATAAATTAATATTTGTGTGTTATGCCCCAGCGAGGGTTCGAACCCAGGCCTATTCTATCCCTTTTAACTGCAGCAAGTCATTGTGTGTCCTTTATATATTCTCTGACGACACAGAACACCACAAACTCATCCACGGAAAATACGACTGGTCAACATATTATAAATGTTTTTGTGGTGAAGTTGTTGACAGCGGTCCACAGTACCCGGCCATCAGTGTGACGGCATTAATTTAAGGGGAGGAGGGTAGTTTTTGTGGGCCCCCTACTTCTTCATGTTTAGCCCAATTAGTTTTTAGATTATTTGACGTTCGGCCCATTAGTTTGACGATGTTAAGACCTTTTGCCCCATTTTTTTGTCAATATTAAGTGTTTTCGTACCATTTATGGGTAGATGTTTTCCTGGAGAGTGATAGCAAGCCTGTATTTTAAGACGAATCGGCCTTCGGCCGGAACATTTTTCTATCGAAAAATGTACAAATTTATCTTGAAGGAGGGTCGTAGGCGAGTGATTTCTTAAGCTTGATGGATGTTTAGGGAGGAAACTAAAAAAAACACGATCAAAAGATACATAAACGAGTAAATAAATACGCCCATCCCCTCTTAACCGTGTTACCAGCAGTTACTTTGTGATGAATCCACTCAATTGCATTATTAGATCCCTTCACATAATGTTTACAATAAGCCGTGTGAGCTGGCCCGAGGTAATTACGGAGTATGGCGTGTGTTAACTAATCACACACGACATCCCACGACTTTTTTGGAGGGATTTATAATTACCCTACCACCACCACCAAGAAAAAAAAAAAAAAAATTGCACACGCTCTCTGGCATTTTCAACAATCTCTGCTTTGGGCATCATTGAACAGATTCAATCAAATATATTGTGATGCGCTGAATAATTAGCCCCTACACTAATTACTGTAAATCAATGACTAAGCACAATACAATTGTTTGACGATAGCAAGGAAAGATTACGATAATATGTATATAGTCAAGTTCACTATGTTTGGATTGTAAGTTTCATTGGAATTTTGTGGAGAGTATGAAAACTATACATTTTTGGAAACCTTATAGTATAAGCAATCAGAAAAACAATGTTTCCATTTGCCCGAGTCCTATATGGCGGCCATCTTGGATTTTACAAAATGGCTGCCGTGAAAAATATTTTCGTCAATATCTCAGCTTCTAAATAACCTAGTAGAGCTTTGATTTTGACAGATAAACTACCATTTTTAGGGCCAAGGAATCCAATGCTCCTAGTTGCAGATGTGTTGAGACATTTGTTACAGCAGTTCTTGCAAATACTTACTAATTTCATAAGACAAACTGGTCATTAGGCCATACTAAGCACCAACCACAAGGACAAGTTTATCTAGTGGTCTGATTATTGTAGTAGGCCTATATTATGTATGTTGAACAGTTTACTGTAACCTACATGTAAGTTGGTGGTGGTTGTATCTATAGTGGTGGTTTTTCTTTTTTGCAGGCTCTGAACATGAGTGACAAACCACAAGCTGTTGAAGGGGCTACTTGTCAAGGTCAGGAGTCTATCAACTGGAAGCAGTGTATGCTGTGCCAGTCTGATGATGACAAGGAAGAAGGAGTCTATCAACTGGAAGCAGTGTATGCTGTTCCAGTCTGATGATGACAAGGAAGAGATGGTGCAACATCCCCGGATAGACTCCTACCAGCGTGTGCTGGACATAGTAGAAGAGAGGGCCAGTTTGCATGATGGCAACTATGTTGAGGTCCAAAGACGACTGCAAAGCTGTACAAAAAACACACTCTATACACATCAGGCAGTCTATCATCGTAGTTGCTATGCAAATGCAACTAACAAAGACAAAATCCAACGTGCCCGAGACCATCATGCACATGCATTAGCTACTGGCCACTACACTGCCAAGAAACGTGGACAGAAAAGAGGAAGCACTGAAATGGACGAATCAGGCCCATCAACATCTGGCTCTTCAACACCATTCACGAGGTCCTGTACAAGTCCACTGGATAAGGAACGATGTTTCTTCTGTCAGAAAGATGATGATGAGCCGCTCTATCAGATGAGGACAGCCAATGCTGGGAAATCTCTTAAAGAAGCTGTTGAAAGATCCAATAATGACACACTGAAAACAAGACTGAACACATGCATTGCACAAGGGGATGCACATTCAATTGATGTTCGGTACCACAAAACCTGCTGGACAAAGCGTGATTTCCATGGACAGTGAGAAGCCAGCACCAGTGGAAGCAGAACGGGCCGCAAAGAACCCTTGCTACAGCGTGCAAGTCTGCTCGAGCTGATCAACCTCATTGATGTCCAAACACAGAACCAAGCATACCTACCTATGGAAGATATTGAAACCACATTTGTCAATATGCTTGGCACAGAAGGCTTGGAAAATCACGTACCTACATTTAATAGAAAGTGGCTAAAAGAAAACATCCTCAATGCCTTGCCACACCTGAAGTCTTGTCTTCAAAATAATCGAAGAAAGTCACCTGTTCTCTATTCCCCAGAGGCATGCGAGGAAAGCATGGTTCATTCTGCGATGGAAAGTCATGGTGATGAAGAGGACAACATACAGACAATCTACAGAGCAGCACAGGTGATAAGGAAAAGCATCAAAAACTTTACCAAGGCAGCCAAGGATACAAACACCATAGAGGTCACCAGTGACATCCATGACGTTCCAGTTGAATTGTATACCACGATCCGCTGGATCATGATAGGACCTGCTGACAGCCTGGAAACTCAAAGGAGGACCAAAGTTGTTGAAAGAGCAGCACTCACGTTGAGCCAGAACATCATGTATGGATTCAAATCCAACCGACAGGTCAACTATAAGCCAAGAAGAGAATCAGCGGCATTCAGGTCACCCCATGCACGAGAAAACCCACAGGTCCTGGGACTGGCTCTGACTGTTCATCACGACTCCCGCAACAAGATGTTGATGGATCTTCTCAGTGAACATGATTACTGTGTTCCGTATGGTCGCACCCTGCTAATGGAAACAGCTCTGGCCAATGCTGTTGTAGAAAACACCCGAGAGTTCCAAGGTCTGTATGTACCACCATTCTTGAAGAAGGGTGCCTTTGTGTTCTTCGCAGCAGATAACACAGACTTTGCAGAGGACACTGCTGATGGGAAAGGAACCACCCATGGAACGATTACTGCTGTATACCAGAAGGCAGAGGTTCCTGGAGAACCAGTTGCACCACCCTTGAAGATAGGTGATGCCCAGAGTCTATCTGTCACTCCATACCATGTAGATATGCTGCACTGTGACAAGCCAAAACCACAGCTTGCCAAGAGAACAGACCAGTTTGTCACCAGCAAGGGAATCTCAGGATCCTACCAGCTGACACAACTAGGATGGGTTGAAAGGGTTGAAATAGGGGAGCTATCCCCCCACCAAAGGTGGCTTTCTAGTGCCTTTCCTAGCTGATGCTGAGAGGATTGGGTTCTAGTCATGTGGTGATGGGCTGGTCTATGAGAGTGAGAACTGAGCAATCTATGCCATACCCATAGCTTACTCTGACTGTTCCTTTTACTTATATATTTTCTAGATCTCCAGTGACGGCGTCTCTAACGTGGATTGACCTCCCAATCTACCAAGATTGGAAGCCAAAGCATCATATTTTTCCCTTGCCCCTCAACTTTCTCTTCATAATTGCTGAGGGACACAGGGCCCTGGGTGGGGCTTTGGTTTCCCGGGCATTTCCGCACCCTCCTCAGCTCCCCGCCATGGACTGGCTTCGGTCACCCAGGCTTTATTGTGGTCGGTGGGGAGGGTTCTGTGGGGGCGCTCGGTTATGGCCTTGGCCTTGCTCGGGGCCTTGGGGCTGTTCGGCCAGGCAGCTTGGGGAACAACAACAACAACAACAACAACTAGGATGGATTGTTGCTACTGCTTTATCCAGAATGGAATCAGGGGAAGCATCGAGCAATATTCCAGGCTGGGCAGGATACAACTCACTGTTGTCTGAAAGCAAGCCACTGACCCAGGTCGAAGCCCTACCACTACTCCCAGAGGTGGCACACGAGTGGTCAACTCTGCTGACTGTGATCATCCAAGCAAGTCAACTAAGAAATCTGGCTGTTGGTGAAGATCACCCCACTGTCATTTCATTTGAAATGGCTCTTTATGAGAAGGTGGTCCAACTGCTAGATGCCAGACCTGACCTGAAATGCACAGTTGTCCCACCGACTGGGAGAGCTACATGTTGTCATGGCTGCCCTCCACGCTCTTGGTGCCTCCATGGAGAACTCCGGTATTGATGATGCCTGGATTGAAGCTGATGTCTATGGGTCTGCAACAACATGGCAAATCCTGAAATGTACCCATTACAAGCGTGCTCTTCGTGCCCACACCTATTCATATGTAGCTCTCTATGAAATGGCACTGGAGGAGTTCTTCAAGGACAACCCACAACTAAAAGAGGTCTGTCTGAAGGCAACAGAGGGAGTTGAAGCTGCTTGTTCTGAGGGGAGCAAGCACACAAAAGCCGAGTCTGTGAGACAAGCAAACACCACCGTACTTGAGGCCTTGACCACTGCTGATGGCATCACAGTCTTCCAAGAATGGGAGAAACAGAGATCCAAGAATGCAATGTTCAAGGCAATGATGAACTACCTACATCGAGTGAAAGCAATCCTGTTCTTTGTCGCTGCAACCCGGAATGCTGACCTGGAGCTTCATCTCCAAGCCGGAGAGCAGCTGAGCAAGCTCTTCTTCGCCTTTGACCGGATCAAATACAAGCGACTCTGGCCCAGATACATCACAGACATGCATGATCTGAGGACAAATCACCCTGAAACCTGGGCAGAGCTGGAATCAGGCAACATTGCAGTCACAAAGAATGACATTCCCTTCGTATCCATCGGGGCGGACCATGGATGCGAGCATCTGAACAAGCTGATGAAAATTCATTCTGGACTCGTCGACATCTCGAACAATGCCAATGCTAGACAGAGGTTCTTCATGGTCACACCAGAACTCTCCCGTGTTGCAAAAGAGTTCAAGAGTCAGTTTGACTTGGAACCTGACAAAACCAGAGAGCATCATGACCTTGGGCCAAGTGCTGTCAAGAAGGAGCATGATGTTATCGACAAGATCAAGGCAGCCATACTG